>CM039123.1:30615210-30754165 GCA_022036555.1 Microstegium vimineum
CTCTAGAGATCCAAACAAAAGGGCGTGGTGCCGATACAAGCAGTGAAAAATACCCCAAACCCTTTTGGAAGACTAATTTCCCTCAATGGTGCCCCAAGGGGGTCTGAAAAAAGAGTCGAAAAAAGGGATCAACGCGAACGCCGGAACGATCATATAGGGTAAAAAAATTCTGCACGAGAGAACTCCTCAGTTAGGGAATGGAGGCGAAAAGCGCAAGGAAGAGATCCACGGCAGATATCAACGGGTCGTTATTTCCCGATGGAGTTCTGGCACCTGTTGATTCTGATGAAGTGCTGAGATGGCAAATTGGTGTTGATCCGATGGCAGCTGTTTTTGAGAAACCTGCTGAGAAAAAGGCAACCCCCAAAGGGGCTCTGTTTGTAAAAGGGCAAAGTAGGTGCACCCTTTTGACAAAGTGCTAGTGGACGGGGGGGCGTCAATAAATATAATGTCTACGTCATCTTCAGGAAGCGGGGGAAAAGGTGACCAAGATAGGGTGAAGACAGACATGAGCTAAAAGTTTTGAAAAAGGCGAGGTCACCAGCAGGGAGCCGATGTGTTGAATTGACCATCGACAGCAAAACTTTGCCGACAACGTTTTTCGTAGTCAGTGGCAAAGGTACCTACAACCTGCTCCTGGGGAGGGACTGGATCCATGCCAATTGTTGTATCCCTTCCACAATGCATCAAAGCCTTGTGCAATGGGTTGGAGACAAATTGAAGTCGTCCAGAGTGAAACCCCATAAACAGTTTGAATCGGCAGAATCGGAGACTTATGAGCATACCAAGTGCATATCAGGTGAAGCCTGGGACACGGAGTTCCTCAAAGTTGCCGATTACCGCATTACACCCGATCCAAGCAGTCGGTCCTGAAGAAGATTTTTTAATGGATCAATTCACCGATGATGGAAAACTGGGACAGGGGTTCCATCCGCCGATGATTTACTAGAGATAGATATCGGCGATGGCAGTGGGCCCCAGGCCAACCTTTATTAGTACTAAGTTAGATTCCCAATGTAAACAACAGTTGACTAATTTATTAAAGAAAATATAAAGATTGTTTTGTTTGGGGATTTATACAGAGATGTCTGGTTTAGACCGATCAATAGTCGAACATCGGGTTTCTATTAAGTTTGGTTTTCCAACCACATCGGCAATCTGCGCGCCGATGCAATCCTAAAGGTATTACCTGATATTAAAGCTGAAATTACAAAATTAATTGAGGGCTGGATTTATTCGGCAATGTCGGTATGCCGAATGGATTTCTAATGTAGTTCCTGTGTACAAGAAAAAGGAAATTCCGTGTTTGTATTGATTTCAGGAATCTCAACAAAGCTAACGCCGATGGATGGTTACCCAATGCTCATTGCCCATCTGTTGGTTGATGCCCTTGCCGGACATCAAATCCCTTAGTTTCATGGATGATAAACGCTGGATATAATCAAATATTAATGGCTGAGGAAGACATAACAAGACTGCTTTCAGATGTCTAGGTCATGTTGGTTTGTTTGAGTGGGGCGTAGTGACTTTTGGCTTGAAGAACGCCGGTGCTACTTATTGTTGACACCGTTTTTCGACACGTGTCAAATGGGTTGAAGCGTTGACTGGTCAATGACCGTTCTCCATCGGCATCGGTAAGTATGAGCCAATATTGCCAATGGGGAAAAATGCTGCAAAAGGCCAAGTGTTTTTGCCGATGGAGGCTGGGTGATCTTTGCCCACAAAAGTTAATTGGTGGTCTTGCCGATTGTCGATGAGCTGCTGCCGATTGCCGATAAAGGGGCCTTGCCAATTGCCCATAAAGGCTCGTTGCCCATTGCCGATGAAAGATGGTTGCCGATTACCGATAAGGCCCCATTGCCGATTTCCGACGAAGAGATGCTGCCGATTGCTGATCGGGAAAATATTGCCGATGCCGATGGGCGTGACTTAGCACTTGGCGGTAGCGGAGGGGTTTCAAGTGGCCAAAGAAAGGGAAGGTGCGGATTTAAAAGGGGTCTGCCGATGGAAAGTTTCCATCGAGAAGAAGTATAAGGAAACTGGTGTTCTGTGCCAGTTTTTATTATAGTAGTTTGAGTCTGACTCTTGCATGAGTCATTTATTTTCCATTAAAATAGGTGTGTTTGTTTTTGGAAATAAATATTATTATCCGGCTGCTAAAGCGAGTCCCGTTTCCTTTAAAGTAGGGGTTTGTTTTAGGAAGGGTATGGTCGTGTCCTTGTACAACTCTCTATGCAGGAGTATAAATAATGTGCCCGGGGCTATGGAAGAAAAAAATTTAATTCAAAAACAAACCAATTCTACTTTTTATCCTACTTTTAAACGCAATTTACCCTTTCTTATGCTTTAGTTATAGCTTTAACGAGTTCTTCAAGCTTTCGACGGGCTGCATCACCTTGATCTCCGTCAAATCCTTGCTAGTTCCGCTTGGGAGAACTCTAGGCTTTGGCAATCCGGGCGCATCGCTATTTGCCTCGTCTAGCTCTGCTCTAGTTATCCTTGATCAATCTGAGCCTTGGGCGTCCCGGGCGCAATCGTTGTCGTCTCAAATTTAGTTTGTCATAGTTATCATCCTTGTCGATTGATTGGTCAAATCGACTGGCACGCCCCTCGACATCGAGCTTTGGGTAATAGCCCCAGGTGTTCGCAATCTGACGCTTTTTGTGTCAACACCTCTTTTGGCACGCTCGGTGGGACCTGATTATACAAATCCACACATCCGGCATGGCTGATCACGCCGATGTTAACCAGAGGAATGTCATTGAAGTGTCTGAGGCCGATCTGAAAGACGATCAGAAGCAGGCCATGGAGCGGGCTATGGAGGAGTACAAACAGTTGTATCTCAAATCCTTCAGCCTCAGCAGGAGTGGCGAAGCAATCCAGAAGCAGGATCCGCCGTTGCCACGGCAGGTCACATACGACGCCAACCCTGGTAAGCTACAAGAGATGGTTAACGCCGCTGTAAGTCAAGCTTTAATTAACCACTCCAACGTGTTGTCCAATATTGTCTACAATGCTGTCGCACAAACATTCAAAGAAGGACATGCACCGCGATATGTCGGTCCAGCGTACCATCAACCTGGATTGGCATCTGCAAGCCCATCGGCGGCTCAAATGGTGTCTTCCACCCCTGTGGAACCGTCTGCCGATGTGGCTACATCACCAAGACCGAACGCCGGCGACACCACCAAGTTCAATGCAGATCCGGCCGCGTCGGCAACTTCAAGGCCAGCCCCCGCTAATTGGTGGGGATACGGTATGCCCCTGAATCTATATGCTGGTTCTAATCTGGTGCAGGGAGATGGTTCAGCCTGGGGGAACTCTACGGCATCGACAGCGCAGCCACAGCCGATGGCTCATATGACGCACAACTCTGCACCTGCTCCGACTATACAAGTGCCATCAGATGATCTCCAAGTAATCCCCAAGATACCTCTGATGCCGCCATCAGCAAGCCCCGTGCCGATGCAACAGATTATAACCACCGGCAGTCAATCTCTGGCGGCAAACTCTCAAGCTGGAGTACCGATTCCCCAAGGTAATCTGGTGATCAATTGCTCTAGGATTCAAGAGCCGCATGCTCTGGTCAGCTATCAACCATCGGCAAGTCATATGACGATGCCTTATAATCTTGGATGGGTCAACCAGCCACCAGCTCAGCAGCCTGGCGCGCCGATGTATTATTATGGAGGCCCCGCTTACATTCAAGGCAGGTCATCGGTACAACAACCGATGAATGTGACAGTTCAGCCGACTCCGCCAAGTATGCTAAATCATCCATCGGTAAGTCAACCGATGCATAGCGTGCAGATGACTAATGCTGCGCCTGCGACAACTGCATATCTTCAAGGGGCGCATCAGCCGACTCCGCCAAGCATGCCAAACTATCCATCGGTAAGTCAACCGATGCATAGCGTGCAGATGACTAATGCTGCGCCTGCGACAACTGCATATCTTCAAGGGGCGCATCAGCCGACTCCGCCAAGCATGCCAAACTATCCATCGGTAAGTCAGCCGATGCATAGCGTCTAGAGGACTGGTGCTGCGCCCACGACTACCGCACATCTCCAAGAGGCGCGTCAGCCGACTCCACCAGTCGACAATCAGCCAATGAGTCGGCAAGAGCAGGATGCGTACTGGGTCGGCAAAATTGCCGAAGTCATGAAAGAGCAATTCGGCATCAAACCCAAGGTCAACACATACTCTTATCGGACCCCGTACCCGCCTGCATATGACTTGATTCCTCTTCCAAATCGGTACAAGGTGCCCGATTTTACCAAGTTCTCCGGCCAAGACAACACGTCAACAATGGAGCACATCAACCGCTTCATTATCCAGTGCGGGGAAGCTGCCAGCAGGGAGGAATTAAGGGTGAGATTGTTCTCTTCATCATTGTCTGGATTGGCATTCACATGGTTCATATCATTGCCTCCAAATTCTATAATTACATGGGCCGATCTGGAGAGGCAGTTTCACAAGTACTTCTTTGCCGGCATACATGAAAAGAAGCTTACCGATTTGGTCAGAATGAGGCAACGCAACGACGAATCGGTAGAGAGCTTTGTGCAAAGGCTGCGGGACGTGAAGAACAAGTGCTACAGTCTGGTGCTTGATGATCGGCAACTAGCAGATTTGGCCTTCCAATGGTTACTGCCGCACATCAAGGATAAGTACGCATCCCATGAGTTTGAGAGCCTAAGTCACCTAGTGCAGAGGATTGCCGATCAGGATATCAAAGCCCTTGAGCCCAGGAAGACTTGGAACAAGAAGGTGACCTTCATCGGGAAAGAAGAAGACTCTGGATCAGATGAAGAGCTGAATGTCGACACGGCCGAATGGGTGAAGGATAAGAAGCCTGTGTCTTGTCCGTTCGGCCAAAAAGAAACTGTGAGGTTCACTTTCGACATCACCAAGGCCGATAGGATGTTTGACCTATTGCTGCAAGAGGGGCGGATCAAGTTGGCGCCCAACCAAGTGATTCCATCGGTCGAAGAGCTTAAGAAGCTTAGGTACTGCAAGTGGCATAATGCAACCTCACACAGTACCAATGACTGCAAAGTATTCAGGCAGCAGTTGCAGTCGGAGATCGAGTCTGGGCGTATCAAGTTTGAAAATTCCAAAGCCCAGAAATCGATGAAGATTGATCAGCACCCCTTCCCAAACAATATGTTGGAGATCAGTGAAAAGACCAAGGTGCTGACATCGGAAGTTGCCAGAAGGAACTCATCGGTAGACCCTAACTACCAAGTGCCTGAGCGCGATGCAAGAAGGTTTGCCGATGACAAAAAAGGTAAGAAGGTTGCCGATGAGGGTAGCAGCGCCAACAAGGCTCCTGGAGTGGTGATTACTCACAAACAGCCGAGGCGATACCATCGGCAATCACGTGAAGAACAGCATCGGCAAGAAGAGGAGGAGCATCGGGAATGGCTTCAACATAAGGACCACTGGAGGTGTCCCTTCTTCGTTCATTGCTGGGAAGAAGGCATCAAGCTGCCCACTGCCGATAACTGTCCAGAATGCAATGGGTACTACACAGCCGATCGGTCAAGTAAGCGACTTTGTTTTGATGATCAGGTACCCAGGTATGCCAGGCCACTCAGAGAGGAAGGATCGACACATAACCGACTGGGGGGCAAGCTCAGTGCCCATGATCGGCTTGGCAGGCGTGTTGACCAGAGGGAGCTGGAGGAGATGGCCAATGCTAGAGTGCCCGACGAGGAGATATTCTCCAAAGATCCCAACATCGGAAGAAGTGCCGATGAAAGCGGGGGAAAGCGGCACCAGCCCGTTTGGAAGACCAAACTTCTTCCATGGTGCCCTAAGGGTTTGACTAAAACCCAGAAGAGGAGGATTCAGCGCCAGCGCCGCGACGACCTGTATGACAGTGCTGAACCCTCGGAAGAGAAGGAATGGAGGCCGAAGCGTAAGGACAGGGGCCCATCGGCAGATATAAACATGGTTGTCATGTTGCCGATGGAGTTGATGGCGCCCATCAGTGATGATGATGAAGCTGCCGATATGGCACAATTGATGCTGGATCCGATGACGGCTGTCTTTGAAAAGCCTGCCGAAGATGAGAGGCAGCACTTAAGGGCTCTATTTGTCAAGGGTAAAGTGGATGGTCAGCCGATGACCAAGATGCTAGTGGATGGTGGCGTATCGATCAACATAATGCCCTATGCCATGTTCAGGAAGCTTGGCAAAGGCGATCGGGATTTGGTCGAGACTGACATGAAGCTCAAGGACTTCGAAGGCAATGTGTCAACCGCCATGGGAGCCGTATGTGTTGACTTAACCATCGGCAGTAAGACTTTGCCGACAACGTTCTTTGTAATCAGTGGCAAAGGCACCTACAACTTGCTTCTTGGAAGGGACTAGATCCATGCTAATTGATGTATCCCTTCTACTATGCATCAGAGCCTGGTGCAATGGATCGGGGACAGAATTGAAGTCGTCTGCGGCGAAGCCCCATCTACTGTTGCATCGGCAGAGTTGGACACTTATGAGCAGACTAGGTGTATATCTGGCGAAGCCTGGGACAAGGAGTTCCTCAAAGTTGCCGATTACCGCATCAAACCGATCCAAGCAGTCGGTCCTAAGGAGTCATCTTAATGGATCAGTTCGCCGATGACGGAAAATTGGGGTAGGGCTTCACGTCTGCCGATGACTTGCTCGAAATCGACATCGGTGATGGTAGTAAACCTAGGCCTACTTTTATTAGTGCTAAGTTAGATTCCCAATGTAAGCAGCAGTTAATTGATTTATTAAAAGAGAATAAAGATTGTTTCGCTTGGGATTATACAGAGATGCCTAGTTTAGACGATCGATAGTTGAACATCGGTTACCCATCAAGTCTGGTTTTCAGCCACATCGGCAGCCGGCACGCCGATGCAATCCTACTATCTTACCCGATATTAAGGCTGAGATTACCAAGTTGATCGAGGCTGGATTGCCGATATGCCGATTGGATTTCTAATGTGGTTCCTATGTATAAAAAGAATGGAAAACTTCGTGTTTGCATTGATTTCAGGAGTCTGAACAAGGCTACGCCGATGGATGGTTACCCGATGCCCGTTGCCGATCTGCTGATCAATGCTGCTGCTGGGCACCAAATTATTAGCTTTATGGATGGCAATGCGGGGTATAATCAGATATTCATGGCTGAAGAAGACATATCCAAGACTGCTTTCCGATGTCCAGGTCACGTTGGCTTATTTGAATGGGTAGTCATGACTTTTGGCTTGAAGAATGCCGGTGCTACTTATCAGAGGGCAATGAATTTTATCTTTCATAAGTATATCGACACCATAGTTGAAATCTACATCGATGATGTGGTGGTTAAGTCTGGAGACTTGAAAAAGCATCTTGCCGATTTGCGGAAAATATTGGAGTGCACGAGGGAGCATGGGTTGAAAATGAATCCTATCAAGTGTGCGTTTGGCGTATCGGCAGGGCAGTTTCTGGGCTTCATGGTGCATCAGAGAGGCATTGAAATCGGCAGAAAAACTATTGATGCTATTAACAAGGTAGTTGCTCCCGCAAACAAGACTGAGTTACAGTCTCTGATCGGCAAGATTAATTTCATTAGAAGATTTATATCCAATCTGTCTAGTAAGATTAAATATTTTAGTCCTCTGTTAAAGTTGAAAGCCGATCAAGATTTTATATGGAGAGAAGAGCAGCAGACAACCTTAGAAAAGATTAAAAATACTTGGTAAATCCTCCAGTCTTAGTTCCACCTCAACACGGGAAGTCTTTCAGGTTATATTTGTCTGCCGATGACGGCGTTATCGGATCATCCTTAATTCAAGAGTTCGAGGAGAAGGAGCGTGTAATATATTACCTGAGCAGAAGGTTGGTGGATGCTGAAACCAGATATTCGGCCATAGAAAGATTGTGCTTATGTTTATACTTCTCTTTCATCAAATTAAGACACTATTTACTGTCGGCCGAATGCACTGTTGTTTGCAAAGATGATGTGGTCAAGTACATGCTGTCAATGCCGATTTTGAGTGGACGAATCGGTAAGTGGATTCTAGCGCTATCAGAGTTTGACCTAAGGTATGAATCGGCAAAGGCTGTTAAAGGTCAGGTGATGGCCGATTTTGTCACTCAGCACTGCAATATGGTGAGTTTTGTTGAAATTGCTCCTTGGGCTATGTTCTTTGATGGGTCTACGTGCAAGGATGGAGCAGGTATCGGTATTCTGTTGATTTCACCCCGAGGACAGAGGTATGAGATTTCATTGCCGATTATTGCTACTTCGACAAACAATCAGGCTGAGTACCAGGCTTTTCTTAAGGGGTTGGAACTACTCAGGGAGGTGCGTGCCGATGCTCTTGAAATCTTCGGTGATTCCATGTTGGTGATTAATCAGTTGATCGGGATATATGAGTGCCGAAGTGAAGTGCTAATTGCAGCCCATGAGCGGTGTTTGCAGTTGTTAAAGGAGTTCAAAGAATACCGCCTTGAACACATTCCAAGGTTGCATAATGAAGAGGCTAATCGGTTAGCACAGAATGCTTCAGGATATCAGCCGATTCAAGAAATCGTGACATCGGTAACGGTTGCCGATGACTGGAAAAAGGAGATTGCCGATTATCTGAGGGATCCGTCCAGGAAAGTTGGAAGGCGTCTAAGGTTCCAAGCCACTAAGTATGTGCTCCTTGATAATGAGTTGTATTATCGGACAATTGATGGGTTTTGCTTAGATGTCTTGGCAAAGAGGAATCAAAAGAGTTGATGGGTGAAATCCATGAAGGTGTATGTGGAGCGCATCAATCGGCATTCAAGATGAAGTGGATGATTAGGCGGAATGGGTATTATTGGCCAACGATCTGGAGGATTGCTTCAATTATTTCAAAGGGTGCCAGGACTGTTAGAAGTTTGGTAATGTGCAAAGGGCACCTGCATCGGCAATGAATCCTATAATCAAGCCTTGGCCGTTCAGAGGATGGGCTATTGATCTCATCGGCCAGATTTATCCGCCGTCGAGCAAGGGACACAAGTTCATACTTGTTGCTACCGATTACTTCACCAAATGGGTTGAGGCAATCCCATTGAAGAAGGTGACATCGGCAAACATGGTGGATTTCGTTAAGGAGCACATCGTTTACCGATTTGGTATTCCTCAGACCATTACTACCGATCAAGGGACCATGTTCACATCGGGAGAGTTTGATGACTCTGTTGCTAGCATGGGTTTCAAGGTGTTAAATTCTTCTCCTTATTACGCTCAAGCTAATGGTCAAGCCGAAGCGACTAATAAAGGAGTCATTAAGCTTATAAAGCGCAAGATTGAAGAAAACCCTAGGAGGTGGCACATGTTATTAAACGAAGCTTTATGGTCATATCGGATGGCTTGTCATGGTGCAACCAAGGTCTCGCCGTATCAGTTGGTTTATGGATACGATGCTGTCCTACCTTAGGAAATTAAAACTGGTTCTAGGCAATTATCTTTTCAGGATCAGTTGACGACCGATGATTATATTACTCTGATGAAGGATGAGTTAGAAGATTTGGCAGGTCATCGGTTAAGAGCATTAATCAGTATTGAAGAGAACAAGAAGAGGGTTGCCCGATGGTATGATAAGAAAGTAAAGGTAAAGGAATTTGCCGATGGCGATTTGGTTTGGAAGTTGATTTTACCGATTGGAACTAAGAGCTCTAAATTTGGAAAGTGGTCCCCTAATTGGGAAGGTCCTTATCGGATAAAGCAGTCTGCTCCTGGTAATGCGTACATTTTGGAAACTCTCGAGGGAGTGGCATTTTCCAGAGCGATCAATGGCAAATACTTAAAGAGATATTACCCTAGCATATGGGTAGATGTATAGTGTTCAGTCGAATACCGATGAAAAGAAAAGTTATGAAAACATCGGTAAAAAACAAACTAGTGTTATATTACAAGACAAGATCAAGTATCAGGCTACATTCTTGCCGATACAACAGGCATTAGAATAAGGAGTGGATAACATTTATCGCACGCAGGCGAATTTGATCTATTTCGTCTATCTCCTTGCGTCAGCATCGGCAGAGCCCTCAACCGGCTTGATTTTCTTCTTCCACGAGATGGCTTGCCGAGCGTACTGATCCCTTTCTTGCTGTAAAGCCCCGATGGAGTCGGACAGTTGGGTCTTTTGTTGATTGGCAGGCGTCAGACCCCCTTCAACCTTTTGCAGCTCTGCCAGCAGCTCCTCCTTCCTTGCCGACAGTCGAGAGATTTCCTGGTCAAGGTTGCCGATGGAAACTTTGGCTTGACCGATGCTTCTGTGCTTCTCATCGGCAAGGCGTTTAAATTTGAGCTTCTCTTCCTCGCTCTTGGCTGTGGACCGCTCTATCGGCAATGCGACGAGTAAGCCTCTGGTACTGATCTGTTTGATATCAATAGAAGCTTCCTGGAGGAGGGTTTCTGCTGCATCGGCGGAAAGATGGCTTTGGATATCTTTGAATATAATCTTGCCGCCGGTGAGTCCTGGACGAGTTGAGAGGTGCCTTGCAACAGTAAGGAGAGCAATTCTTCAAGTCTGGACTTGACTTCTGCTGACAGAGCGGGGGTGGAGCTTTCCTCTTCATCGTCATCAGGGACGTTGACGGCAAAAGAAAATAGGCTGTCCGCTTGAAGGCAGCCTTGACGCTCGTCTTCGTTCTGAAGGTTCAAGCTGTAGGAGAAGAGGTTGTCTGGGGAGTCTTGGGCCTGAAAACAGAGGTTAAAATATGCCGATTGTTAAAACTATAAGTTTTAAGGTGATCGAATTACCGTCTTGAAGCGGATCTCCTGCCTGGGACTTGGCATACTGGATGGTCCAGCTTCATCCTGAACATCGGCAGCGGATGCCATGACTGGGCCCTTGTTGGAGAGGCAGCCGACGCCGCTGGTGCTGGTATGGTTGTAGCTGGCGTCGCCTCGATGTAGTGGCAGTTTCTCGTGGTAGTTCCGTTCTGACATCGGGGAATTGGGTCGACGGTGCTGATGCCGACGTCGCTGCTGCTGCGGAAGGTTGAGTTCCTTCGCCGAGGACGTGAGTCGATGGTACCGATGTCGATGTCGCTGCTGCTGCAGGAGTTTCTTCATTCAGCGCGGCCGATACCGATGCGATGCCGCTTCGGTCGTCACAGCAGCTGCTATCTCCTGGCCGGGGGCGTTATCCATCGGTTGGTCAGGTACAGAAACTGATGGAGGTTCTGCCGAGGACCCGCGGCAGGTAGTGCGACTGGAGCTAGAAGCAGTCTTGCTGGCGACACATCGGCAGCTGATGTTGCAGTTGGAGCCGATGGTGGGGGAGAAGCTAGCCTCAAGCGCCTCTTCTTCGTCAGCGCAGCAGCAGGGGAGCCAACCCGCTTGGATGAAGATCGGTGGGCATCGGCAGCCGGACTAGAAGGCTGTTGGCCTGCTAGAAGCAGATGCGATGACCATAGTGCCTGAAATACAAAGTTATGCAAGATAAAATATTGCCGATGAAACAGCACTGTGATCGGTACAAGTAAGATGAGTTTACTGCATAAATTTGCGTCAAGGCAATGGCGGCAGCCGATGTAGCCTGAGCTGTTGTAGGCGTCGGCGTAGGTACCTATTGAGGCGTGAAGGCAGCCAACGTCGGAGCTTTGTTGCCGATGATCGATACAGGGCCATTACCCGAAGATTAAATGGCCTACCACTGTTGCTTGTTGTGGGAACTGGATCATCGGCTGTCAAGTGCAAAGGTTCAAAGGAGTTAAGTGTTGATACCGATGACAAATAAAGTAATGAAAGTGCATCGGATAGCAGACTTACTGCGTTGTCAGGGATGACGTAATCGGCGTCGATCAGATGCCGATAATAATGTGAAGACTTGACGAGTAGCTAGCACTTCCATTCTTGCCACCAAGACTTGAATTCGTTGGTGATGAAGGAGGTTGGCGACCAGGAGGACAAGTCAAGGTCCGACAGATCGGCATCGGCAGAAAGGCTGATAACTTTATTCCAATCCAAATTGCTAGAGATTGCCTGCCCGGGCCTTACTACCCTAGAGTAGCACAGCTTGATCGGCAGTTGGCCAAAAGCCAGTTGTCTCGTCGCTGCCGTGGATAGTAAAATTCATAGGATGGTGGAGTGTTCTTCCCAGATCCAAAGATATTCACTGGGATGGCTCGGGAAGTAATGCTGGCCTCATAATTGCTTGGTTTTGGGCAGGTTCATATCGGTCAAGTTGAACAGCAACGGGAACTGGTTGTGTTCATTAAGATACGGCCACCAAGCCGTTCCGATGAGGGGAGTCCGTTGTAGAACTTCTGGAAATAGTAACCGAAGTTCTCTACATCGGCATCGGTACCTGGCAGCATTATGACGGCTTCTCCAAAGTTAAGCGGAGCTCGAGTTGCCGATTCATCATCATCATATCGGTAATCTTCTGATATGTCCCTCGGGAATTGTTGGGCAAATAGATCAAACCCAAGAGCCTTGTGCATATGTGCATTCAACCCGAGATTAACAAACCACCAGGGGCCTCCGAGATTGCCGATGGGCTCTCCTAGCAGTAGCTTGTTGGATACTTGATGAAGCAATCGGTAAACCGATCTGAGGAGATACCTGCCTAAAGGGAGCCTTGTGCCGTTGGCAAGCAGCTCGGCCGCAGGGAGGTGCATGGTGGTCGGGCCGATGGTTTTGCCACAGAAGACAAACTTTTCCAACCACATGTTTAAGAAGATGGCATGCTCCCGTTGGTTACCGATCCGGTTTTCTGGTGTTCCTGAATGTAACCTGTCCAGCCGCCGATACTACGGGTGTTCACTTTGTACTTAGCTTTTCTGTTGAAGAGGCTAAGTGTATCGGCAGAGGTGATATCCAAGCCAGTTAGCATGTAGACATCGGCAAGGGTGGGAGTAGCCGGTCCATGCCTGAAGAGGAAAGCATTCATGCTGTCGGACCAGAAATATGAAGCTGCTATCATCAAGTTCTCATTCCTCTCTGCATCGGCAATTGAGAGCCTAATGCATTGATCTAAGTCACGCTCCTGTCAGTATACTTGCTGTGACCTGGCCAACCTCAAGAACCAGTTTTTCCATCCTTTGGTGTGCTTAGGCCATGAGCGGAATGTATCCTTCCACAGTCCTAGATCGAAGCTCTCAGATCTAAACGATATCCGGTTGATTTCTGCGTTGATGATGGAGGTGGGGTCTGGATTGCCCATTGGGCCTAGGCAACTAAGACTGGAACCAGCGAGGGGGATGATCACTTTGTTGTACAGTTCCTAGGGTTCGAATAAGAAGGGACGAATCAGAGAGAAGAATGGGGATAAAACCAGGCTTTTGCAGGCAAAAGAACTATGCAGAAAGGTTAAATTAGGTGGAGGATGAGCCTTACCTTCGGGATGTCGACCTGGATCGCCATTTGGAGTGAGAGAGATGGTTCGTCCTTGGATTGCGAAGGGGTACTGTTGCTCGAGCTTGTGTTCTTGAGAGCAGCCGGAGGTTGAAGACGAAGGCAGGAAGGTGAAAGTGAAAATGGGCTCGGGTAAAGGCAGTGTGGATCCGGTAACTTTTATAATCCTGTTCAGGGGTATTTTGGGTTCTGTTCTACACTGTGCAGGAATGTAGAGAGGGCCCCCGTAGATACGCACGTGATCGAGGTGGTCTGTAACTGTTTGTGCTACAATCGAGGATTTTATTATTAAATTGCATTCCACACGCGGGGATCGAGGAAACCGTACGCCCATCTCGGGGTAACGGCTACAGCAACGGCTACAGTAGAGAGAAATTTTGGCACGTAAAGTTATAACGCTCCGAAACTTGGGGGCATGTGTTGACAAAACCCTTTTTTGACACGTGCCAAAACTAGTGTTCTGTCCCAGTATTATTATATGTTTGATCTGACTCTTGCTGAGTCATTTATTTTCCATTAAAATAGGTGGTTTGTTTAGGAAATAAATTTTATTATCCGGCGCTACGCGAGTCAGTTTTCCTTTAAATAGGATTTTTGTTTTAGGAAGGGTATTTCTTTGTCCTTGTAAACCCTTCCATGCAGGAGTATAAATATGTCCCCGAGGGCTATGGGAAAAAACCCAAATTTTCAAAAACAAACCAATTCTACTTTTTACCCTACTTTTATCAGAATTTACCCCTTCTTAGCATTAGTTATAGCTTTAACGAGTTCTTCAAGCTTTCGACGGGCTGCATCCCCTTTTGATCTCCGTCAAATCCTTGCTGCCCCGCTGGGATACCTCTGCTTTGGCAACCCGGGCCATCGTTGTTTGCCTGTCAGCTCTGCCTAGTTATCCTTTATCAAACTGAGCCTTTACGTCCGGGCCATCACTGTCGTCTCGTTCAGTTTGTCATAGTTTTCATCCTTTTTCGATTTATTTGGGCAAATCGCTGGCACGCCCCCCAAAATCGAGCTTTGGGTAATAGCCCCAAAGGTGTTCATAGATCTGACGCTTTTTTTGTCAAACTTATCAAAGAGCAATGAATTTTATTTTCTAAGTACATTGGCACGATACGAAATCTTATTTATGATGTGGTGGTTAAAACCGGGATTTTGAGAAGCATTTGCCGATTTTCGAAAAAAACCCGGAATGCACGAGGGGGCATGGTTTTAAAATGAATCCAACAATGTGCATTTGGGGTACGGCAGATACTTTCTGGGTTTTATTGGGGATCAAAGAGGGATCGAGTTGGGAGAAAAAATTTTTATATGCTGTCGATGCGATTTTAAATTTGGGAGAATCGGCAAATGGATAATAGCACTTCAGAATTTGATTAAGGTTTTTAAATCGGTTAAGGGAAAAAGGTAGGTGAGGGGCGTTTTGTTCCCCAAACATTGCAATGCGAAAAAGGCCTGCGATTGCTCCTGGCCCTTATTCTTTGATGGATCTACATGCAGGAAGGGCGGGCTCGGCTTTTTTTTTCCCCAATTTCACCTCGGGGAAAAAAGTATGAAATTTGTTGTCGATTTTGCTACTTCGACTAATAATCAGGCTGAGTACCGTTTTTAAAGGGGGTTGGAAATTTACTGGGGAAGTACGTGTGTGCTTTTGAAACTTCGATGTTCCCTGTTGGTGTAAATCAATTTTTGGGAAACATATGAAATTTGAAGTGGGTTTTTTTAATTCGGCTGTGAGAAGTGTTGCAGTTATTGAAAAAATTTAAAAGAATACCGCCTTGAACACATTCCCAGGTTGATAAGAAGAAGTAATCGGTTGGCACAGTTGCTTCAGGGTATCAGCCAAATTAAAGGAAGTAATGCTGGGAAAACGGTTGCTGATGCGGGGGAAGGAAATTCCCGTTACTTGGAAACCCGTTAGAAAGGTTGAGAGGGGGTTTAAAGGTTTCAAGCTACCAAATTGTGCTCCTTGTGATAAATTGTATTTCGGCCATTGAGGGGTTTTTTTGTCAGATGCCTTGTAAGAAGAATCGAAAGATTTAATGGGGGAAATTCATGAAGGAGTGTGTGGAGCAATCAGTCAGGTTCAAGATAAAAGTGGTGATTAGGCGGAATGGGATTTTTGGCCGACGTTTCTTAAAGTTGCTTAAATTTTACTTTAAAGGGTGAAAAGATTGTCAGAAGTTTGGTAATGTCAGGGCGCTGCATCGGCAATGAATCCTATAATCAACCCTTGGCCCGTTTAGAGGATGGGCATTGATCTGTTTTCAGATTTACCCGCATCAAGCAAAGGGCTAAGTTTTACATGTTGCTATTGATTATTTCACGAAGTGGGTTAAGTATTCTATTAAAAAAAAGGTGAATTGGCAAACTGATAGTTTTTGTTAAAGGTTTGTTTACCGATTTGTACCCCTCAGACTTTCACTACCGTAAAGGAAATTTTGTTCACGCGGGAGATTTGATGATTTTTGTGTGGTAGGGGTTTTCAAAGTTTTAAACTTTTTCTCCTTTTATTTGCTCAAGCTAAGGGTCGGTGAAGCAACTAATAAGGGAGTTTTTAAAAATTATCAAACGCAAGATTCAAAAAACCCTAAAGGTGGATTGGGTTGAATGAAGCTTATGGTCATATCGGATGGGTGTCAGGGTTTGAAACTAGGTTTCCCGTATTAGTTGGTTTATGGGCATGATGTGTTTTGCCTTGGGAGATTAAACTGGTTCTAGGCGATTTTCTTCTAAGAATTGACGACAAGAGTATGGTACTCTTATGAAGAAGGTTAGGGATTGTGAATCATCGATTGGGGTTTGATTAGTATTAAAAGAGAATAAAAAAAGAGTTGCCAGATGGTTGACACGAAAGTAAAGGAAAGGAGTTTGAAAGGGTGATCTGGGTGGGAAGTGATTTGCCGTTTGGGGGACTAAGGTTCTCGTTTGGAAAAGGGTTTCCCCAATTGGGAGGGCCCATTTCGGAAAATCGGTCAGTTCCAGGTAACCCTATCTTTTGGGACCCTGAAGGGGTTTGGGTTTTTTCCCAGAGCAATCAACGGAAAATTTTAAAAAATTTTTTCCCAGTATTGGGTAGATGCATGAAGCAACAAAAAGTATAAGTGTGAAAAGATAACAATATGCAGAATATCGGCAGGAAGCATGTTAAGTTATGTTAAGATAAAATAAAGTAAGGTTAATAGTTGCCGGCACAGTATAAATTCAGCAGGGTTGAATAGATAAAATGCACGTAGGCAAATTTGGTTTGTTCCTCTATTTCCCTAGCATGTCATCGGCAAAAAACCTTTTAAATCGGCTTGGTTTTTCCTCAATGTCAGGCCTGGGGGGGCAGGGGACCCCTTTTGTTGCAAGGCTTAGCAAATAGGAATTGGAGTTTCTTCTGGTTGCCGGTTTAAGGTTTCGTCGACTTCTTTCAATCGGCTAGCAGTTTTTCTTTTTGTGCCGAAGAGAGAATCTCTTGTTCGGCTCGGTTGGGTTTAGGCAATCTGTTTAAACTTGAGTTTTCCCTCTTCGATTTTCCGTTAAGATTTATCGGCAATGGGGGCGTGAACCCTTTCGGTATTGGAGCTGTTGCTCTCGAGATATGCTGTTGGAAAAGTGTTTCTTCGCATCGGCGGGTAGTGATTTGAATTTCTTTGAAGGTTACCCTTTTATGCGTTGGAGTGGGGGACTGTTCGGTGTGCTTTTTAGTAAAGATAACAACGTTCAAGTTTGGCCCTTCACTTCTCCCGTATAGCGTTTGCGGGTTTGGGCAGAGCTTTTTTCTTATCCCCATTTCGGGAAGGTTGATAGCGAAAGAGAATAGGTGTTTGGGGGTCTTGGGCCTGAAAAAGAAAAAGGGTTAGGGTTTTTCCGAGATGAGTTTGTGTTGCAAGTGTTATGACAATTGGCTTCCCATCTTAAAGGGGATCTCTTTTGTTGGGCTTGGAAAGTCAGTGGCATAGCGCGGTTTGAGGAGGGAATGGTTGCTGATGAACATGCCTCTGTTGGGGAAAGTTGGTGTGGTGATGCGTTGTGGGGGTGTTTCCGCTTTAGGAGGGCCCCTTGTGGAGAAGTACCGACCTCTGGGGGGAATTTTTCTTGGTATGAGTGGTGCGATGCCGATGTTTTTTCTGTTTTTTTATAAAAACTCAGGGGTGATGGTATTTTCCCCTGGTCAGGAATCTCAATCGTGGTTGATTGGGATGGACGCGGATGTGGCTCTGGGGTTGGGGAAAGATAGGAGTTGGAGATATGGATGGAGTGGCTAGCCCAAGGTTCTTCTTTTTTGGAGTAGCATTTGGGTACCGGGGCTTTTCGATTGTGAAGCTCGGGGGGGCTCGGTAGCGTGGTCGGAAAAGCTTGTATTATTTTTAGTAGTACGAGGGCCCTATTCTGCAAAGGATTTTTTTGGTGCAAATCAGATAAAAGAAAATTGCCGAAAGATTTGTAATCGGTATCAATAAGGGAAAAATTACTGCGAAAGCTTGCCCAAGAAAGGCGGCAGAACCAATGGAGTAGAGTGGTGTAGTCGTTGTCGCCTAGGCTTGAGGTGACCTTGGGTACCCCTTTTAGGGGTGAAAAACAGCCAAGTAGGAGCCCTTTTGCCGAAAGATTTATTGGGGTTCATCTTCGAAAATTGAAGTGCTTTTCCCCTCTTGCTGTTCGGGGGGTTTGGGTGTCAGCCCGTTAGTAAAGAGGGTCAGATGCCGTGTAGAAATAATAATAAGGTGCATTAGAATGAAATTTTGCTCATTGGGAATGATGTGTCGGCATGTCAAATGCCGATAGTAATGCAACGACTTGGGGAAAAGTTGATTTTTCCCTTCTTGCCCGGATTTTTATGATCCCTGATGAAGGATGTTGGTGCCAAGAGGGAAAATCAATGTTTGATGCATCAACATGAGCAGAGGAGTGATGTCCCTTTTAAAACCCTGGCACTAGAGATGATCTCTTTGGTTTTTCCGTTGGCATAGTGAAATTGTCGGGAACTGCCAATGCCCAAATGTTTTGTGTTTCCCATGGATAGTAAAACCTAAATTGGGAAATATTTTCCGGTCCAAAGGTTAATGGGGGGCCCCAAAGGAAAGATGGTGGCCCCCAAATCACCTCATTTTGTGGGTTATTTTCATGGTAAGATTGAAGGAAAGTGGAAATCGGTTGTCCTGATCATATAAGGCCACCAGACCCATTCTACAGTCGGGACCCGCAGTAAAGTTCTGAAAGAACATGCCCAATGACTTCATTGGATCGGGTTTCCCGGGAAAGATGATGGGCCCCCCCAAAGTTTAGTGGGAAAAAGGGTTGCCCATTCTCATCTTAAATTTTTAGTCCTCGATATGTCCCTTGGAAAAATTTTTGATTGAATAAGGGCGAATGGAGGGCTTTAAAGCATGTGTGCGTTCAACCACGTTGATGAACCACCATGGACCCCCCGAGGTTGCCCATGGGTCGCCGAAATAGCTTTTTGGGAACTGATGAAAGGGGGTGATATACGAACCCAAAAAAGGGGTCGGCCAAAAAGGAAGTCTTGCTCCATCGGCCCGAAACTCTGCTAAGGAAGGTAATAGTAGTAGGTCCCAAATTTTCGCCGAGAAGATGAATTTTTCCAACCACAGTTCGGGAAAATGGGTTTCCCCCTACCTACCCATCCAGTCTTTGTTTTTTTTCGAATATATCCGTCCAGCCGGATTTTTGGTTTTGGGGGTTACCCGTGTTCGGGTTTCCCACCGAAAAGATTGGGGGATCGGCAGAGGAAGACGTCGAGGCCGGGGGGAAGCATGTGCACATCGGTAAAATGGGGGTGGGGTTTTGGGCCCTGTTGAATAAAAATTGTTCTTGTGTCAGACCAAAGTAAAAAGCAGCCGTCATCAGTTCTCGTTTTTTCGCCATATCGGCAATAGAAAGCTTTAAGCATTTGGGCCAGGTTGCGTCTGCCCCGTAAATTGTTTTGTTCTAGCCTCCCGAGATACCAATTTTCCCCCCCCTTGGTGGGTTTGGTCCATGAAAAAAAAAGATCTTTTCCCCAACCCCAGACTGAAACACTGGATCTGAAAGGGAAAGCGTTGGTCTTGCATTGATCAAATTGGTGGGGGGTTGCGTTTCCCCTTGGACCCGACAGTGGAAAAAATGATTTACCGAGGGGGGGTATTTTTTTGGGAGTTTAGGGGGGAAAAAGGGGGGGTTTGGGGGGGGCAAAAAGGGGGGGGAGGGGGGGGGGGGGGGGAAGGGAGGGATTTTGTGAAAGGAAGGGGGAAGAAGGTTTTTTGGGGGGGAAGGGGCGGGAGGAGGGGGGGGGGGGAAAACGGGGAAAAAAAAGGGGGGGGGGGGAAAAGGGGAAAGGGACAAAGGGTTAAAGGGGGGGGGGGGGGAAATTTGGAGGGGGAAGGGGGGAAATTTGGGGATGGTGGATTTGGGGGAAGTTTAGGGAGTATTGGGGATTTGGGTTTTTGGAGGAAGGGGGGGGGGGGGGGAGGGAGGTTTGGGGGGGGGGGAGGTTTGGTTTTTAAAAGAAAGGGAAATGTTGGGGGCGAGGTATTGGAGGAAGGGGGAGGGAGTTGAAAAAGGGGGGGAGGAGGAAGATCGGTTTTTTGGGGGGATTTGGGGGGGGAGGAAGGGGTTTCCCTTTGGGGGGAAAAAGGTGGGAGGGGGGGGGGGGGGCGGGGGAAAAAAGGGGGAGGAAGGGGTTGGGGTTGGGGAAGGGGAAGGGGGGGTAAGGGGGGGTTTTTTTTAAGAAAATTTTTATTGTTTTGGGGGGTCCTAGGGTCAACCTTAAAAAAAAGGGGTTTTTTTTGGGAAATAAATTACGGGGCAATAACGGGGGAAAAATTCCCGGGAGGAGATTAAAAAAAAAAATTTTTTTAAAAACTTTTCAAATTTTTCGCATTGACGAAGAGTTCTTGCTGAGGGGGCCCCTTTTGAGTAAGAAGCCGTTGGAACCGGGGGAGTTTTGGGCGCCGGAGGACTTGACTGAAAGGTTTGGTTTAAACGGGGAGTTTGGGTAATCGTTTTGCTCCGGTTAAAGGAAACATAATTTGGAAGTTGGTTAACCCTTTTTAATCCTAGCGTTCAAAAAGGGGGGGGTTTGGTTTTTTGCACCGCCCCGGGAATAGGGGGGGGGTTAATGCAATAGGTTGGGCGGACATTGGGGGTAAAGTTGATTTGTAAATTTTTTTTTGTACAGTTTTTGGGGCCTGTCGGTGCTTGGGGGGCCTAAAAAGGATGGGGAAAATAGGGAAGTTGCGGATTGAAGGGATCTGCCGATGGAAGGGTTTCACATGAAGTGGGTAAGGAAAAATGGTGATTTTTTTTTTACCAGTATATTTTATGGTAGTTTGGGTCTGACTCCTACGCGAGTCAGTTATTTCCTTAAAAATAGGAGTTTTTTTTAGGAAAGGTACGAGTCGTATCCGGTACAACTCCCCATACGGGAGTATAATATGTGCCCAAGGGTACGTGAGATACAATCAATCATATATTAAACAAATTTATTATTCTTATTTACTTTTCCAACAATTCTACTTTTATCGCATTAGATCTGTTTACCTACGAGTTTTTTCAAGTCTCGACGGGCTGCATCTCTTCGATCTCCGTCAACTCTTGCAAGTTCCGCATCTGAGCAACCTGAGCCTTGACGTCCGGGCGCATCGCTGTCATCTCGTTCAGCTTACTCTAGTTATCCTGATCAAGTTTGGCCTTGACATACGGGCGCATCGTCGTTGTCTCGTCCAGATCTTGTTCTAGTTATCGTCCTTGTCGATTAATGGTCAAATTCACGGGCCCACACCTTTGGATATCGAATTCGAGTAAAAAGCCGAGGTGTTCGCACCCCCCACCCATCCTGATTGGGAACTCGCATGCCCCTTCAGGTAGGGGCCAGAGTTTATCCTGTGCACCGGAGATAGGGTGTAGGTTTTAGTGGCCCTTTCCCTTTCGTCTTATTCTGAAGGATCATGTTGGCTAAGGGCGGGGGGCTGCCCGGACAGGGGGTAAATGGGTCACTCCCCCGACGTCCCCCCTTTCTAGGGGGTTCCGAACCCGCCTCGCTTTCCCCTGGGCCCAACGGGGGCACGTCTCCCGGGGCGTATTGCCCAAGGCACGTCGGCCCCCAGGTCGGCAAGCTGGAGCCCGCGTTTCCCCTTTGGGGCCGGCGATGTTTTGGGCCTTTGATGGCCCCTCACCCTCTCTCAGATTGCGATAGATAGATCTTTTAGTCGTTGATTGTTTTTAAATCTCGTAAATTAGGTACCCAACACCCCTATACTAGTTGGTACTAATTTGAGGTGCTCTTTAGGATCTCTATCCAATTATCATTTCTACCCCAGTTTTCCCCTTGGGAGAATATAAATTACGATACCTTAGAATACTCCTAGGTGAAGTGCTACAATAGTATAATCTATGTGCTTTCGGACTTATCCAATAGTCATAAGAAATACCAACAAGCATTTCTAGGGACCGTTGCCGGGGAAATTAGCGGGAGAAATTTTAATTAGGGTTGAATCCAGAGATTCTCGTTAACTTAGTTATCAATTAGTCATAGGGGCTTACCCCTGTCTGTGTCTTCCTTTTGTGTGAAGCCCGACAGTTTATGAGCGGTTTCCAACTGCCCGGGAAACTACCTAGAAAATCCCGAGTAGCTGTTGAGGAGAACTAGACGTCATCAAGTTCCTCTCGGAGGTTCATCTCAACCCTGAATCCGTTCGAGGAAGGAGGCCTCACCACCACTCAGGAGCTATGGCCCAGAAGGCGATCTCTGGGCTTCTCGGCTCCCTCAGCTACCCACGTAGCTCAGGGTCCCGAGGTCAACTTTGGGGATTCCACCTTTGAGCTGAAGCCCGCCTTGATCCACATGGTGCAGGCCAACCCATTTTGTGGGAATCCCATGAGGATGCCAATGCTCATCTCCAGCACTTCATGGAGTTATGTGGCACTTTCACTATCAAGGGAGTGGTGTCTGACGCCATTCGCCTTCGCCTTTTCCCATTCTCGCTATTGGGGAAGGCAAAGCAAGGTTCTACGCCCCCAGGAAGAAGCCACTACGTGGGAGAGCTGTGCTAACGCATTCCTCAAGAAGTTCTTCCCGATGGGTAAAACCCAAAGCTTTTCGTGGAAAGATCTTAAGCTTCCAACAACAATCTGACGAGACGATTCTCGAAGCTGGGAGCGTCTCCCGGAGTACAAAGTGTCTGTCCTCATCATGGGTAGACGACTGGCTCCTGATTCAAGGATTTACCAAGGTACTAGCATGGCCGTAACACCTTTATGCTACCGCTGGAGGGGGATTTCTCCAACACACAGTGAGAAAAGCCCAAAGGGCCTCATCGAGAAGATGGTAAAAACCCAAGGTGGGGTGAGAAATGTCTCCCGCTAAAGGGAGGGTGTGAACCGTTTAAAGAGGTAGACATGCTCTCTGCCAAAATGGACCCCTTTTAATGAAGAAAATGAAGAAGGGTCCAAGAAGAATGAGGACCATCATCCATCGCTGCCCCACAAGTATTTAAATTTTTCCAGTGCGAGGTGTGCGGAGGCAATGATCACTGGGCAAAAATTGCCACAAGACATCGAAGGGGACGTGAATTTTCGCAACAACAACAAAAAAAGGGTATGACCCCCAAAAACAATGAGGTGGAACTGCGCCCCCTTTTACCAAAGGGAATGGAGGTAATGCAATTTAATAATTATAATTCTTA
The DNA here is from genome assembly GCA_022036555.1 of Microstegium vimineum. Taxonomy (NCBI): domain Eukaryota; kingdom Viridiplantae; phylum Streptophyta; class Magnoliopsida; order Poales; family Poaceae; genus Microstegium; species Microstegium vimineum. The sequence goes on from CM039123.1 coordinate 30,638,236, forward strand.
CAATAATCAACCTTCATTAAAAGATCTTGTTCTTGGTCAATCTAAAATTAATGATGGTATTAATAAAACATGATTGCCATGATAAAGTTCTTGAAAGCTTTGGTGAGAAAATGGATAGCTTCACAACTGCCATGAAAAATAAATTTGAGCTTTAATAAAATGCTAGAAACCCAATTAGCTCAATTAGCAGCAGCTATGCCATCCATGGAACAAGGTAAGATTCCTGGGAAGCCAGAAGATTCAATCGAGCATGTGAACATGGTAACAACAAAGTTCGGTAAGCCTCCACTTCGCTCCTATTGGGGCTGTCTTCTCGATCCTCCCTTCATCATGAAGAAGGAAGATCCAGGCCACCGACGATCAAGTGCTCAATCGGACAACAAACCTTCCACACCGCCTTCTGCGACCTTGGATCAGGTGTCAACATCATGTCCAAGGTAACTCATGATAACTTGTTAGGAGTACCTTTGGTGCCTACATGTGTTCATTTGCAGATGGCAGATCAAACGATAAGGTTTCCCGAGGGACTCGCAAGGGATATCTTGGTAAACATCCAAGATGAATACATTCCCACCGACTTCATCATCCTGGACGTGGGAGCTAACGTGGAAATCCTGTCATCTTGGGAAGGCCCTTCCTCAACACAACCAATGCGGTCATCTACGTTGGATTGGGCCAGATCACTTCCAGTTCCCGAGCCACAAGGTAAAATGTGCTTTCAATGGTTATAAACTTAACAAGCACAACCACCAAGAAGAAGAGTTCGAGCATCGCGCCAAAAGAAGCAGTACCTAGAGGCCAAGATCAATGAACTCAAGGAGGATGAAACCTGCCAATCCAAGGCAGGTTTGGAAAGCAAAGGAGGTGCACACACCATGGTCTCCATCTCCGTAGCCATCAAGTGCACCCGAGGAATGAACAAGAAGGAGAGTCGTACCCCAAGGACTTAAATCAAGGAGCCTTTGCCGAAAGGTAAGTCGGTAGTTATCTTTTATTTCCCTTCTTACATTTAGTTAAATTATTTAATTTCTATCATGGTTAAAATTCAGAAAACTAAAAGTTAGATTAAATAAAACTTGAGAATTAGTTTAGCACTAAACAATTGACAAAAGGTAGAGCCATAGAGTGGTCGGCCGACCACCCTATGCACCTATCTTGTCTTAATTAAAAAGAGGACGACAATGTGATCTTTATAAAAGAAAAAGAAAAAAATGAGGACTAGGGGGTTTTCGGCCGACCACTCTAGGTGACCATGTTCATCCCTCTTTCTTCCCCATCATCCTTTGTCCAAGAATCTCATGATTTGAGTTGTGAGACTTTCAAAAATTCGATTCATCTTTAGGAACATCTCTTTTGTCTTGTCATGCTTTAAAGTACATTAATCACTTTTGGTTTAAAGTATGACACATCCTTGTCTCCCACTACTCCTTGTCCAAAGTGGGGAATCATGACACCTATCACTTTAACTTTGTCATGCTTTGAAAAAGAAAACACATCAATCACCTTTGATCAAAGCATGACATACCTTTGTCCCCCACTACTTTTTGTTTAAAGAGGAGAATCTTGACCACTTTAGCTCAGCTTTTGATCACATCACAAATTAATGCTTCACCTTTCACTAAGCACTAGAAAAAGCATGAGTGGAATCCCCCCTTTAGGGGGTTGGCCGACCCGCCTATGGTCACCTCCTCTCTCTCTCTCTCTCTTTTGCTTTGTGTAAGGCATCTCCCAACACTTGTGATCATGGCACCCAAGGGCATGCCCAAGGGGGGGGGTCGGCCGACCACCCCCTGGTGCCCTTGGGGCCATTCTCTTCCCTATAAAACCTCATGCAAGGAGAACTCAATACTCACAATCCAGTTCTAGCTCAAGCCTCTCCTTGCCTTGCTCTCTCCTCTCTTCATTCAAGACAAATTCTTAGCTCCCAAGAGAAGTAGTGCTAGTCCACAAGAAGACCTCTTGCCTTCATCGAGCTTCTCTTAACTCAAGCCTATCGCCGCAAGGAAAAACTAGGAAACTCTCTTCACATACAACGTGTCCTAGTCTTGCCTCTTCCTCTCTAAAGATGAAGAACCCATTGACATCCGCATTCAAGAAAATGAAGCAAGCTATAAGTGGGAGCTCATCTCGTCGCTCCCACCAATCCGAGGATACTTCCCAAGGAAGAAAAAGGGGAGGTTCTGCCCGATACACTTGGGAGAACGTCTAAAACCGAAAGAAAACCCTCAGGAGGAAAGAAGTGCCGACGGATAGTACCTCATATCAGGGCATTCATGGTGCCCCCGATGAGGACCTATGACCAACAAAGTGGTCTCTGGTTCGACCAACTAGAGTACCAAAGGTATCTCTCTCTTCGGGATCGATCTTTCGAGCACACAAGGATAATGGATCCGAGTCTTCTCTCCAACGCAGGTATGACCACCGAGTTTGAAACCATCTTTTCCACTATTGGTTGGTCTGGCTTTTGGCAAGTAGAAGAGCTTGGAATTGAGTTACTCACCTTAGAATTCTTATGCTCTCTCCAAATCTCTAATGTTGGAATTTCCTTTCACATGTTTAATCAAAGCCATAGTCTAACTTGGAGTGATCTAAATACTGCTCTTGGCTTTGAAAATTCATGCTTGATAGATCTAGACCTTGCCATGCATAGGTTTAACAAGAGGAAGTTTTGGTTCTCTATCTCTGCTCTAAAGATTGCTCAAATCCTAAACATGAGGAAATTCATAATCCAACCTTCGCTTCATGCATCTTTGGATGATATGACTTTGTTTCTGGAAGTAATGCTAGCTTGATAAGTGACATGGAATTAAAATTGCTTTATGCCATGGTAAACAAAATTAAATCTCTCCTGTAAAATGCTTGGTAGAATTTTGGCAAAGTTCAATTGAGAGTAATGGACCTATTCAATTCACATCTTTAATTACTCGTCTTGCCGAATCCATGAATCTGCTAAATGGTACTCAACTCTTTGTTTACATCTCTGCTCCTGTAGCTGTAATCTCAGAAGAATATCTTACAACTTTTCAAATGTTAAAAAGAGATACCAATGGTGATCTTAAAATGATCTACAGTGGCCATACAATTGAGGTGCCTCTTCCAAATAGGCAACTTCAGTTGTATAGGACCCGTAAGCTGACCCTTGATTTAGATCAAGGAATTGGACAAAGAGGTTTTGCAGGTTCCGACAGGAGAGTTAGGAGGGGCTATACTTTGTTCATCTTGAGCAAGGTGGTCCTTCCCGAGAAGCTATTGACGAGGAGGAAGACAATGCATCTTCCATACACACTTCTAGTGGCATGCCTCCTCGACCATCATGTCCGCAAAGAGCACAAGCATCCTTCTCATCCACACGAGAAAGGGAGCATCGTGAATTGCGGCAACAATTTGATCATCTCACCAACACCTTTGGTGAGATGTGTGTTGAGCACGGTGAGACAGCATGCATAGTCCAACAAACTGCCAAAGATATCTAAGCAATGCAAGAAGAACAATACTAGCGGTGGGACTTATGGCGGCAACTACATCCACATCCGCCGCATTATTGAGCAAAGGACAAGCTTGGGGGAGGTTCCCTCCCCCACTAAGGTAAGTTTTTAAATTCAGCATTTATATTTATGCACTTCTTGCTTATCCTTCATTTGCATCTAAAAAAATCTGCATATGACAAAAGGAATAAAAAGACTTTCTCTATTCCGCTCTCATATGTTCCATGAAAATTAATATCTTCTATGGAAATGATGAATAGTTCCTCTGCTAAATGTTTCTCTAGTACTTAGTTTACAACTTGATATTTCTTAAGTATGAATTACTTGGCTTAAAAGAAACCATCATGAATCTCAAACTTTTGTGGGTTGCAAATGCCGTAACTAAGTCTAAGTTGTTGTGAGACATGATATGACAAGAAAAGAGCTGCTATAATATTGTTCTAAGCAAGAATGACTATCAGATTTTTTATTTATTAAAATAATAAAACACTTTTTGTTCCTCAATGGTGAAAATTTCTACCAAAGTCATATATGCTCTTTCATGATATAAGTTGCTTGCTTTGTGTTGAGTTTGGTCAAATTTTGTGACCCGTGTTGAGAGATCTATCATGCTCCCAAGATCAAGATCATGTGCACGCCACATAAACATGCTGCTTCTACACTGGAAGTACGCAGAAACATGCCTTAAATTTCTCTCATAGTTCATACTCCATGCTCTAGTAAAAAAATCTCTCTCTAGTTTGAGGCTAGTAAATGAGACATAGACAATGCAAAATTATGAAAATTCAGGGGCATTCTAAAGTCCCAAAATTGATGAGCATTTCAAAGTTCACAAAAAAAAGATAGCTATTTCTCAAATAATAAGTTAGGAAAGAGAGATCATCCCAATATAGGTGTATTAATCATTTGCCATGTTTCCACACACTTGCACATCTTGATCTAAGAGTATGACACTTCTCTCCTTAGATCCGGAATTTGACTTTACAATATATGCAAGGTAAGTTTGCTACATCTTTGATCCTACCTATATCTCCACATAAGCTTTAGAGATAGGACGAAAGAAGGCAAACTTTTATATGTGCCTTGGTGAGGAATCATACACCTTATAAGTGACTCGAGAGTACCATTTGAGGAACACTAAGTTTCTTTTACAAAATCTTGCAAAACCTCCGATATGAAACTTGTGAAAGAATGAGAAAACTAGTGCTCAAGTCAGTTGTTCTATCTCTCAACCTCTCAAGACAAAGGATAAAGCTATAAGCCCATGAAGGACTAAGGTAATATGGGTGAGTCTTTATTGCTAATTTTTCCATTCAAAAGAGAAGTATGATTGTTGTAGATTTAGTACTCTTGAAATATGAAGCATAGTAGAATCTCCTGATCCATCAAGCTAAGTTTAATAATTTGCTCGGGATGAGCAAAGGTTAAGCTTGGGGGATCTTGTTGGCACAAAATATGATGCACTTTTATATAACTAAAATGATGCCACCAACCTCAGGATCAAGGATAAAAAAAACATCATGAACATAATTTATCAAATAACTAGTTCCACATGTCCATGGAGTGTTTGAATGCAGGAATGAAGAAATGGGGCAAAGGAGAGCCAGTGGGACCCACATAGGGGGTCGGCCGACCACCCTGTGGGCCCACCAGCTCTCCTCTCTCGGCCATGATCCAAGAGGAACACATTAGAGTGAATTCTAAAACCCTTGGATCACTCTGTGCTTTCTCTCAACGGCTCACAAGAGTAGCACATGGATCCATGGGCCCACACCAAGAGATAAATGTGACAATCATCTCAAAACCAGCAATTAACATCAATGACAAGTGGGCCAGCATCAGGGCGACTGAGGGGGGTCAGAACCCCAAGGGGGGGGTCGGCCGACCACCCCCTGGGCCCACCTGGCTCCCACCTGGTCCCTGACCAGTGGGGCCACTTCCAAGAGGCTAGAGGAGGGCCTACTGACCATCGGGGGGTTGGCCGACCGCCCCTAGGTCGGGTTTGGCCCCTGCCAACCACCATACCACTCTACATATGGTGGAAATCACCACCTTTCATCCAAGGACGGTTCAAGGTCAGTTGGATCCAAGGGTGGAGGATTGAAGCCCCCTAGATCGTTGGACGTGGCGCTGGAGTAGCCCCTACTCCACCTTCCACTATAAATAGAGGGTCATCCCCCCCTCTTACACATGGTGAAGAACCCTACAAGCCCTATTCCTTAGTTTGTTCTAGGAGTTAATCTAGAGTGGGGGTTAGATTTGAGTCGAGCTGCGCTCGAGATTTCCCGGGGTTGTCTTCTGGAAAGTCTGGTATAGCTCTTGTATCTTTCCTTCTTTGTAAGACTTTATCTTATTCAATATATATCTTTCTCTCTACTTACTTAGTTATTACTTTGAGCATTACTATACTAGATATAGTCTTGTTATATGCTTTTGCTCTTTAATAGCCCTTTACATCAATAGTCTGTGATCCTTGTGACCTTCTGTATGCGATCATTGCCTGTCATAGGGTGCTTGATTATAGATCGTAGTCAAAGTAGTAGTTATGTGTAAAGCATGGTGCTTATACATCATATTACCTTGGTTACCGCTTGCTGCATGGATTGTTTGTGGTAGCTAGCAAGGGTGATAACCTGTGTCTAGTCGTTGTATTCCACCACCGTGTTTTTAGACAAGTTCTTAAAAGGTAAGGCCCCCCGTAAAACGAGGGCGCGGTCCGGGAGAGTTTTGTCCTCGTGCTGATCTATCCCCTCGCCTAGCTACTTGTATTGAGGAGGGAAACTATAGTGTTCAGTCTAGTTAATTAGCTAAGTATATTGAAGTAGATGAATTACACGGAGTCCGTTTACTCTCTTGTTGTCCTCCCACATAGCTTGTCTATCTAGTCCATATCTAAGTATCATTTACCTTGGCTTATTCATTCATCAACCCCTTCTATCACATATATCATTTACCCCCCCCCCCCCCTATACTAGTTGGTACTAAGTTGAGGTCCTCTTTAGGATCTCTATCCAATTATCATTTTCTAGCCCAGCTTTCCTTGGGAGAATATAAATTATGATATCTTGGAATACTCCTAGGTGAAGTGCTACAACGGTATAATCTGTGCGCTTGTGGATTTATCCAATAGTCATAAGAAATACCAACATCGATTGAGTATCGCGTGGTAGGCTGTCTCGAAGTCTACGATGATGAAGTTAATGTTCTCCACCCTGAAGTGGTTTTGGTCGCCAAACTGCACAGGCAGGGTGATCCGGCCTACGGTGTGATGCCTTATTGGGGATGATCCCCCAGAAGGAGAAATTTGCGGGCAGAGGTCCTTCTTGGAGTAATCGAGTTGAGGGAATGCATCGGCGAATATGATATCGAGGGCACTGCCGCTGTCGACTAGCACCTTCCTGAAGCGGCACGTGGCGATGGTTGGATCAACAATGAGTGGGAAGCGGTCGGGGTATCTATAATCCGTACACTCGTCTTCTCCGGAGAAACTAATTGGTTGTTCTGACCAGTCGAGGTAGCGAGCATTGGCTGAATCATCTCCTGTTGCTAGTGACCGAGTAGACATCCTTGTGAACTTGGCGACGTCTCTCACTCCTTCCACAACCACGCTACCCCGAAGATGGAGTACGTCATTGAAGCTGGTCGGAACTCCGGGGTGGTGGTTCTTGGTCTTTGCCTTGTCGGAGTCATCTTTCTTTGCTCTTTGTATTCTTCCCCTTTACTGCTGACTCAAGGAGCTCACAATTGCACATGGAGTGTTGGGTTTTTGTGTATAGGGCCGGCCGTCCCGGGGCTTTCAAGGGAAACGTGTTTTTTTTTGGCGGGCGGTCGTGTTGGCGAGTAGCGATGTCGCGCCGGTGCCTTGTGGGTAGGTCGGGTTGCCCGATCTTAGTCCCCCGGGGTCGGGCCTTTCCTTCGCTGGGTAATTTCCTTGAGTTGTTCCTAGGTGTCGATGGTGCCTTCTAGGATATTTTTGAGCCAGTTGTTGGGGGAGGTTGACAAATCACCGGAAGGTTGTTAGCCCATTACGTCTTGATTTCCTCCGGTGGCGTAGACAGCTATCTCTAGGTGGACGCCCATTGCTATGGGTTTGCCTTGCCGTTAGACTTTTCCACTGACGTAACTTGAAATTCGGGGGCCACTGGATGGTACGTAGACGTACGGAGAAGGGGCGTAGGCCCCGATTGCTCTTAGCGCTTGGTGGCGGTTTTTCGACCACGTCGGAGGTTGCCATCATCGTATGGGGGATCTGTTTTTCGACGTTCCCTCGGAGGGCTTCAGTGCGCCGGTGGTTTGGTGATCTATCACGCCGGGGGTCTTTCTCGTTCGCCCTCGTTGTTTAGGTGGTGATCCTCGCCTTTGCTCCTCGGTGGGCTTTGGCTTGGCGGTGCGGGTGCTCGATCGCGCCGGGGCCCCCGAGTTTTCATCATCGCGGGGTGGGATCCTCGCCTGGGCTCCCTCGGCGGGCTTTCGTGGGTGGTTTCTGCTGTGGGACTGGCCGGAGAATTCAAACGGGGAACCGGGTGTTGACCTGGCCCCCGGCCCGATGACGTTTTTTCCCCGACCCCTTTTTTAAAACCCAAATTATAGACTTTTGCTTTTTAGTCTAAGTATACCCTCCCGGGGGAAATGTTTTTTTTACCTTAAATAAGTTTTCCTTGTTTTTCCAGGGTCAGGGTGCCCTTTTTTTTTTTTTTTTAAAATTTTTTTGGAAAAGGGTTTGGATTGAAAAAAACAAAAAAAAAAAGCCAAAATTTTATTTTTTGATTTTGGGTCAAAGATTTAAAACCCCCCTTTATTTTTTGCCGTTAGATTTTTCCCATCAAAAAAACCCACTGGTTTAACAACGGAAAAAGGGCGGGCCCCGATTCTCTCCCCTGGGGTTTTTCCAAAACCACGGGGGGGGGCCCCACACTAGGGGGACTTTCACGCCCCCTGAGGGAGTGGGGCCCTGGGGTACACCCGGGGGTTTTTCCCCGTTCGCGGGTTGAGGGGGGGCCCCGGGCCTTTTTTGGGGGTTTTTTCATGCCCGGGGGTCTATGGGGGCCCCACGAGTTTTTATACCAAAAAAAAGGGGTTGCCTTTTTTTTTCCCCCTTGTTAAAGGCCAAAATTTTTGGGGGGCCCGCTTTTTGCCGGGCCCCCCTTTTGGTTTTTTACCCGGGGGGGGTAAAGGGAGCTTGGCACCCGGGGGGCCACCCTTTGGGCCCGGGGGGCTTACCCCCGAAACATCCCCCCTTTTCGAAATCTTTTGGGGGTTTCGGGTGGCCCCCTTTTTCCCTTTGCTCCCCCCCCGTGTTCCTGCTCTTCCCCTTTAAAGGCCTTTTTTTTTGGGGGACCCCATTTCCCCCTCCCCCGTCCTTTGTTTTTCCGCAACCGTTGGGGATCTTTTCTTTCCAGCCCTTCTAAAAACAAAAAAATTTATTTTCCAAGGGGGGAACCCCAACCTTTGATCCGGAACCCTTTTTTTCCCCTTTTTTTCCCCAAAATTTTTTTTTAATTCTCTTTTTTTATTTTCCCCTTTTTTCTTTTTTTTTTTTTTTTTTTTTTTTTTTTTTTTTTTTTTTTTTTTTTTTTTTTTTTTTTTTTTTTTTTTTTTTTTTTTCCCTTCCCCAAAAATTTTTTTTCTACCTTTTTTTTTCTTTTTTCTTTCCCCCAAACCTCCTTTTAAAACCCCTTTTTTTTTTTTTTAAACTTTTTTTCCCCCTTTCTTTTTTTTATTTTTTTGGGGGTGAAAAATTTCCCTTTCCCTATTTTTTTTTTTTATTAAAATTTTTTTCCAAAATTCCATTTTTTAAACCTTTTTAAAACCTTTTTTAAAAAAATTTTTTTTTTTTTTTTTTTACTTTTTTTTTTTATTAAAAATTTTAAAAATTTTAAAAATTTTTTAAAATTAACTAAATTTTCCTTTTTATAAATTATTTTTTTTTAAAAATTTTTTTTAAAAAATTTTAAATTTTTTTTTAAAAAAAATAAATAAAAAAATTAATTTTTTTTATGAAAAATTTTAAAAAAATCTTAATTTAAAAAATTTTTTTTTTAATTCCAACCTTTTTATAAAAATTTTTTTTTTTTTAAAAAAAAAAAAAAAATTTTTTATTAAACCCTTTTAATTTTAAAATTTTTTAATTATAAAATTAAAAAAATTTTTTAAAAAATTTTTTTTTAAAAAATTTTTTTTTTTACAAAAAAATTTTTTTCAAAAATTTTATAAAAAAAACCAATCTTTTTTTAAATTTAAATTTCTTTATTTTTTTTTTAAAAAAATAAACCTTAAAATTTAATATTTTTTTTATTTTTTTTTAATTAATATTTCTTTTTAAATTAAAATTTTTTTTTTTTATTAAAAAAACTAAAAACTTTTTTTTTAAAAAAAAATTTAATCATTAAAAAAACAAATTTTTTTAAAAATAATTTAATTTAAAAAAATTCCCCCTTTTTTAACCTTTATCCTCTAAAACCCCAAAAAAAAAATTTCAATTTTTTTTCCCCTTTATTAATTTTAATTTTTTTTTTAAATTCCAATTATTTTTTTTTTATAATATTAAAAATTTTTTTAAAAATATCAAAAAAATACCCCTTTAAATTTATTTTTTTTTATTTTATTTTTCTTCCCTTTTTTTGTTTTTTTTTTTAAAAAACCCCTTCCCCAAATAAAAATTTTTAACCCTTTCCCCTTTCCTTTTTTTTTTTTTAAAGTTTTTTTAACCCTCAATTTTCTTTTTTTTTTAATTTTTAAAATTTTTAAACCCAATTTTTTTTTTTTTTTTCTTTTAAATTTCTTTTAAAACCCTAAAATTCCCCTTTTTTTTTTTTTTTTTTTTCCCCCCCCAAAATTTTTTTTTAATTTCTTTTTTTTTTTTTTAATTTATTTTTTTTCCTTTTTTTTTTTTTTTTTCTTTTTTTTTTATTTTTAAAAAACCCCTTTTTTTTTTTTTTTTTTTAAATTTTTTTTTTTTTTTTTTTTTCCCCTAACTAAAAATTTTTTAAATTTTTCTTTCCCCCCAAAATTTTTCCTTTTTTTTTTCCTTTTTTTTTTTTTTCAAAACTTCCCTTTTTAAAAAACCCCAGGGGTTTTTTTTTTTTTTTTTTTTTTAAAACCAAAGAAACCTCCAAAAAATTTTCCCCCGGGATTCACCCTTTTTTTTTTCCCAAAGGCAAAATTTTATTTTTTTTTCCCCAAAAACTCTTTGGAAAAAATTTCCCCCTTTAAAAAAAGGGACAAAAAGGGAAAAAATTTGGATGGGCGAACATTCAATTAAATTAAAGCCGGGGCTGTTCCAAAGGAGCAAAGGCCCCCAAAAAGGGCAAAAAAGGCACTTTTGGGAAAAAAATAAAAAATTAAAATCCTGCGGGGGGAATTTTTCCTCCAATTTTGGTTACTTTGGATTGACATTGCCGACACGCTTTTATTCCCGGGAAAGGGTTTTTTTTTGGGGGATGGGGGGGTTTTAAATTTTCCTTTTTTCAAAAAATTTGGCCCACTTTTTTGATTTTTCCCTTCAGTTAAAAAGCTGGGCTTTTCAAAAAAGAAAGGCTTAAAACCCAAGGGGAGGGCATCTTTTTAAAATTTTTGGAAGGCACTTTTAATTTTCTTAAGGTTTTTTAAAATTTGGGCCCTTCCTTTTTGAAATTTCTAACCCCCCCCCCCTAAACAGCATGAAATGGGCCCTGTGGGGGCCCAAAATTTTTCTTTTTTCCAAATTGTTTCCCACCAATTCATCAGGGGGGTTGTCCCCTTCCATTAAATTTCCCCAAAAGGGAGCAGAAAAAAATTTTTTGGGTTCCCCCCCAAATTTTTTAAAAACCATTTCAGGGGGGAAAAGGGAAAATGAACTAAAAAGTTTTCTAAGGGTTTCCAATTGCCCTCCCATTTGGGAGATTTTTCCCTCTTTTTCCCCATTGGGGAAGGAAACCCACATTTTTCCCCCTTTATTCTTTTTTAAAGCGCACCCAAATTTTCTTTCTGAAGTAGGAATTTTCATTGATTTTTTTCCCCCCTTTTGTTTTACTTCCCAACTTTTACATGGCGAACCCCCCTTTGAAAAACCAAAATTTTAACGGGGGAAAACCATTTTGGGTTTTCCCCCAAAGGGGTTTTAGAAGCCCCCTGCCTTTCCTTTTTCCCTTTCAGGGGAAAAGGCAAAAAATTTTTTAAAAAAAGTGAAAAAAGCCCAAAAATCATTTTTCCCCAAGGAAAATTTTTATTGACTTTAAATCCCTTTGAAAATTTCCCTCTCTTTAAATTTTTTCTACTGACCCACATTTAGATTCGGGTTTTGGAATTACGGGTTTTTCCTCTAACTTTTAAAACGGGGTTTTAAAAATAAAATCAGAAGAAAAGCAAAGAAACCCCGAAATACAACCTGGAAAACTTTTGGAAACCACCCTTCCTTTTTTTTTATCAACCCCCCCTTTTTTACTTTTAAATTCCCTTTTTTGGGAAATAAAAAAAAATTTATAGAAACTACGAAGAAACCCTTGTACCCCAGGTCCCCACCCTTAAATCCCTTCAACCCCCAATGAGAGGCAAACTGAGATCAAAAACACACAAAAAACTTGCCAACCCTTAGTAACTCATTTGGCTAACATTTCCCCCTTTTTTTTTAAAAAACCATCAAATACTCATTTTTTCATTTGAGGATTAATATGAGAAGGGAGAACTGCCCTCCAAAAAACTCTTAATAAAAAAACCCCCTGAGGGAAATACCAAATTGAAAACAAAGCAATAAAGGGGGTAAGAAATCTTAAAATTTCAATCCCAAACCCCCATCTAAAATTTCAAATTCCTTTTTTTTGGGGTTTTTTAAAAAGGGGAAAAGGGCAAAAAAAATTAAAGCTGTTTTGAGAAAAACCAATCCCTAAAAAAAGAACAAATCTGTTCAATTGGGCTCCAAGATTTTTAAAACCCGGGGGGCCCCCTGAAATTTGGGGGTGAGAAATCGGGGATCTTTTAAACTGTGAAGAGATTCATTAAAAAACCAAAACGTTTAAAAAAATTTTTTCCCAAAGGCAATTTTCATCAAAATAATTTTCCCCAAAAAACAACGTCGAAAAGGTTTAATTTTAAATCAAACGAAGCCAGAAAGGGAAAATTTTTCCAAAACGGGCAAAAAGAGCATTAAAAAACCCTGAGCAAAAAAAGGGGTTTTAACTTTAAAAAGACCATTTTTTTTTGAACAAGGTGTTTTTTTCCCCTAAAAAACCCCCGTTGATGAAAAAAACAGCCTTTTTTTTCCCCCAAAATTAAAAATAGAATTTGTTTTTAAATTTTTCCCATGAAAAACCATTTTTTCCGCCCAGGAAAATTTTGGACCCTTTTAAACCCCCCGGGGGTAGTAACCCCTCTTTTAAAAAAACCCAATTCTTTGGTTTTCCCCCCTTTAAAAAAACCTTTTTTTCCCCACAAATTCCCGAAAACTTTGCTCCGCCCCCCTTTTTTCCCGCCCCAAATCCAGGGGAACCCAACCTCCGGCATTAAACCCCCCCTTTTTGGCCCTCAAAGGGGGGGAACCTGCCCTTTCCCCCTTTGAAATTTTTGCCCTTTTTTTTTAAAATTTTTGCACCTAACCCCCTTTTTCCCCAAAACGGGGAACGGGTTTCTCCTTTTGACATCCCTTCCCTTTGGTGACGAAACTCAAGGGGGTTTTCTACCTTCCCTCCATGTTCGGGGTCCTACATAAACCCCTTTTGGTTAGCATACCTGGGGACCCCACCGGGGCATCCCTAAAAAAGGCGGGGGGCACCCCAAAAGGGGGAAAAGGATAAAACAAAGGCTTACACAAGGGGGGAACAAAGCAGACGAGCCAACTGGTTTCAAAAAAAACCCCATGACCCTTTTACACCAACACCCTTTGGCCTTTTTTCATTTCCCAAAGGGGCCCCAAATTCCAAAAAATTCCAAAAGGTGCGGGGGAGTTCCCCCAGGATGCCTGAGACCCCGGCAAAAAAAAGGCCGACCAAGGTAAAACCCAGGGACTCGGGCGGCCAATGTTCCGACCCCCAAGATCCCTTCATTCCAGCGGTTTCTTGTGGCGATCAAAAAATTTAAAAACCCCCAAAATCCTGGGGCTTGGGAAAAAACCCCCCAAAAGGGGGAAGCCCCGCCACCTAAAAATCAAGGGTTTTTAACTGGAAATTTTTTAAAAACTATTGTTTAAATTTTTTTTTAAAAATTTCCTTGTTTTTTTTTTGAAATCTTAAACTTCCCCTTTGAATTGAAAATTTTTTTGTTTTTTTTTCCAAAGGGTGACCCCCCCGCGTGGTTTTTCCCCAATTTTTAGGTGTTTTTTTTTTTTGAAAGGGATTTTAAAAAGGCTTTTTTGGCACAAAAAAAATTTTTCAAAAAACCCAAACGGGGATGAAAACTTAAGGAAAATATCCTTAAAGTTAAAAAACTTTTCCCCAAATTTTTTTAAAAAAATTCCCGGGCGCAATTTCACTATCCAAAAGGCCCCCTTCCCCAATTTGGGACAAATTTGCCAAGCCTTATCCTTTGCCCCAATGGGCAATATAACCTTCCAAACCAAATCTCCATTACGAATTGTTTCTCTCTGACCTTTCTGTTATAAAAATTGGCAACACGCAATTTGTTCTTCTCAATATTCTCCAATGCTCTGAGATGAACCAATGCAAATCCTCCCATTCATCCATCATTAGATCCTTATAATCTTCTTTCTTCAGATCATTTTGCAATGTAACTCGCCTCGAACTAGACTGCAACTCCCATGGTAGTACAGCTTTGATGTCCATAAACCAACTCGAAGGAGATGCTTGTGTAGCCCCATGACAAGCCATTCGTAAGCCCACAAAGCCCATTAAGAACCGAATGCCACTTCTTCGACTTCTCATCAATCTTCTGAATAATTTTAATCATGATATTATTTGATGCTTCGGGCTGGTCATTAGCTTGTGCATAATAAGGAGAAGAATTATATAATTTGATTCCCATTTCTTCAGCAAAATCACAAAATTCAGATGAAGTGAACTGAGTTCCTTGATCCTTGTTTAGTTTGAGGAATCCCGAACCTGTGAATTATATGTTCCTTAACAAAATTGACCATGTTTTCTGATGTAACCTTCTTCAAAGGGATAGCTTCGACCCATTTTGTAAAATAATCTGTAGCTAACAGCACAAACTTATGCCCTTTGCTAGAAGGAGGATTAATCTGACCAATCAAATCTATACCCCATCCTCTAAATGGCCAAGGCTTGATAATTGGGTTCAAAGCCGATGCATGAGCTCTTTGAATGTTGCCAAATCTCTGACAATCTTGACACCCCTTGTAATACTCAAAAACAATCTTCGAGCATAGTCGGCCAAAAATAACCAGTTCCCTAATTATCCATTTCATTCGGTAAGCCGATTGATGCGCACCACATACCCCTTCATGCACTTCATACATCAGCTTTCTTGCCTCTTCTTGACTCAAACATTTGAGGAGTACCCCATCTAGGGTTTTATAATAACAACTGGTCATCAAGGAGCACAAACTTAAGAGCTTTGTATCTGAGTTTTCGGAAACCTTTTGTGATGGATTTCTTAAGTAATCAGCAATTTCATTTCTCTAGTCATCAATTACCGATCCTCATCTAAAGCATTAATCTCTTGATCCTCTCGGTATCCCGAGGCAGCTTGAGCTAGTTTATTTGCTTCTTCATTATGCCCCCTAGGGATATGATGCAATGTCGCTACCCGGAAATTCTTCAAAAGCTCTTGCATTCTTCATAATATTCCCTTAATACATCACTCTTGCACTCATATTGGCCGAACAGTTGGTTAATCACCAACTCAGAGTCTCTGAAGATCTCAACCGCAACAGCCTTTACCTAAACAAGAAAGCCAAAGCCTCTAAGAAATGCTTCATACTCCGCTTTATTGTTAGTAACATAGAATTCAATAGGGATGGTATACTTAAAAATCACCCCTTGTGAGAAAATCAAGAGAATACCAGCACCACCACCTTTGCTACAAGATGAACCATCGAAAAAAAACAAAGTCCAAGGTGCAATATTTATCATGTTAGCAGAAGGATCACGATGTTGGGCAATAAAATCGGCAATAATTTGACCTTTTACTGCTTTTGCCGATTCGTACCTTAAATCAAATTCCGACAAAACCAAAATCCACTTGTCAATCCTTCCAATTAAAATTGGCATTAATAAACATATGTTTTATTACATCAAACTCAGAAATTACCACGCATTCGGCATTTAACAGGTAGTGCCAAAACTTGGTACATGAGTAAAACACGCACAAGCAAAGCTTTTCCATAGCCAATACCTTGTCTCAGGATCTAGCAGCTTTCGGCTAAGATAGGCTATTACTCTCTCTTTTCCCTCAAACTCCTGCATGAGGGTCGACCCTATCGTTAAGTTATCGTCCGCCATGTACAACTTAAAAGGCTTATTAAGCTGTGGAGGTACCAACACAGGTGGCGCCTTCATGTACTCTTTGATCTCATCAAAAGCCTTCTGTTGTACGTCACCCCATACAAACTCTTGATCCTTTTTAAGCTTTAAGAGCGAGAGAAAGACAAAACTCTCTCTGACAAATTAGATATGAATCTTCTTACAAAATTAATCTTGCCAAGCAATGACTGCAACTCCGTGAGATTAGTTGGAGAGATAACTTTGTCTATTGCTTCCATGCTCTTCTTACCGACTTCGATTCCTCCTTTATGGACTAAAAATCCTAAAAACTCACCAGTCGAGACCCCAAAGGCACACTTGTTCGGGTTCATCCTTAAACCATGCTTCCTAGTGCACTCCAAGGTCTTCCTTAAATCGGCCAAATGTCCTCATGATTTCTAGACTTGACCACCACGTCATCAATATAGATCTCCACAATTTTGCCGATCAACTCGTGGAAAATATAGTTCATGGCCCTTTAAATAAATTGCACTGGCATTCTTTAAACCAAAAGTCATGACGATTCACTCAAACAAACCAATATGACCGGGCACCTAAAGGCTGTCTTTGAAATATCCTCTATTGCCATAAAGATTTGGTTATAACCAGCATTACCATCCATAAAGCTGATGACTTCATAACCAGCCGCTGCATCAACAAGAAAATCGGCAACCGGCATTGGGTAACCATCCATTGGAGTGGCTTTATTGAGATCTCTAAAGTCAATGCAGACCCTCATTTTTCCATTCTTCTTGTATACTAGAACTATGCTTGAAATCCACTCTGCATACCTGCATGGCCGAATGAAATTTGCTTCTAACAATCTTTCAACTTATTTTTTCACATCGGCCAGTACCTCCTCTTTAAAATCCTCCGAGGAGGTTTTTTATAAGGACGATACCCGGGCTTAATCGGCAATTGATGCTCAACAATAGAACGATCCAGTCCAGGCATCTCTGTATAATCCCAAGCAAAACAATCCTTGAATTCTTTTAGAAGATCTATCAATTTTAATCTACACTCTGGTCTAAATTTGCACTGATATACATTGGCATTGGCTTAACATCATCACCAACATTTATTTCTTCTAGCTTATCGGCCAACATAAAGCCACGTCCTAGCTTTCCTTTTGTTGCCATCGATTGGGTTCCCCATTAAAAATTGCTTTGAAAGCCGACTGCTTGGATCGGCTGTTGGGTCCTTGTTGAATACGTTCACATGACCTTCTTCCCATCCTCTTCCAGAGAAGCAATCAACGCCATCATACTCCCAGTAGGTAGGCTCCGTAGCAGCAACACTTACCGAATCATCAGCATGAACAACCTCAACATCATCTCCATCCACTGAACGAGAATTTGATGCATGGTTGAAGGTATGCAGCAGTTAGCATGGATCCAATCTCTTCCTAAGAGTAAGATGTATGCCCCCTTGCCATCAATGACAAAGAAGGTAGTAATCAAAGTTTTTGACCCAATCATCAATTCGACATGTACAACTCCTCGGTATCAGAAGGATTGCCAGCAAAGTCCCTGAGCACCATGTCAGTTTTCAACAGTTCCTCATTAGTCATCCTAAGCTTCCTAAAGGTGGTATAAGGCATAATATTGATGGCAGCCCCTCCATCAACAAACATCTTAGTCAAAGGCTTGCCATTGACGTATCCCTTCAAATAAAGCGGCTTCAAATGTCGATGCTTGGCCGGCTTATCGAAAACTGCCCATTCAGTTAGGACAAGCTGGGCCATTAGATCCTGATATTCGCTCTCATCGAAATCTGAGTACACCTCCTCTTGGATGTCCTGGCCTTCGGGAGCTATGAATTCTGATGGAAGGAAAAAAGCCATGCATGCTTCAGTCGAATGGTCCTTTTCGGGTTTTTTCTTAGGACATCATATCTATTTCTTTTCGGCAACTGTTTGTGTCGGCTCCCTTTTCCTCAAGCGTTGTACTCTTCTTTTCTGGCTCTTCCTCAGCCCTGGTGGGCACCATTGTCCCTTCTGCCATACATATTCACGATGCTTTTCCTCTTCAGCACCTTCCTCATAATGGACCCACTCCTGATTGGCATACCTCTTGCCTAGCCGATTTTTAGAGCTGCCTATTTTTAAACGCCGATCGTCCTCAGTAAACTATGTTCTAAGTCTTTCATGGACCGGACGGCGGTTGACTCGAGACTGCCTGTACCCTGAATATTGATCACTGCATTCGGGGCAATTGTTCTTAGTAGGCAGTTTTCAGGCCTTCATTCCAACAATGTTTTAAAGAATAATCATCCCCAATGAGACTGCTCCTGTTCTCTCATATACTCTTGCTCTCTCTGGTACATTTCTTCCTCGTACCTCTGATGTTCCTCATGAATTCTCGTTCTTCGTAATACTTCTGCCTCTGATACTGCTCTCGCTCCCGTCGCCATTTGTTTAACAGAATCCATGTCGTGACCCTGGGTTTGGAAGCTTCCCCTATCTCGGTTCGGCTATTCTGGATTTGAGCCCGTTGTCGAAACTCTTCATTTGTAATCTGCCGATCAGGGTCAACAGCACCAGCTTTTCTTGCTCTGTCTGAGGTCAACACCTTCACCTTGCCCTTGTCTTTGGGGTCTTCCATGGCAACCATGTTCATGGAGAAAGACATCGTGTTCTACGTAAAAGGATTAGCATCAATTTTCATCTTACCATCAAACTTCAAATGCCCCTCCTGAATAGCCTTCTGGATTTGCAATCTGAACACTTGGCAATCATTGATGGAATGGGAATTAGTATTGTGATAGCCGCAAAATTTCTTGTCCTTTACCCCTTCAGGGCGCAGCATGGGGTGCCCTTCTGGGTAATTTGATGCGTTCTTCTTTTAACAACAACTCAAACAGCTTGTCTAAATTAGATACATCAAAGTCATAAGTACCCTTCTATTGCCTCAACCATCGTGACTAACCTGAGTCAGCTCTTTCGCCCAGACCAATTCGGTTGCGGCTATCTCATCTTCATCATCATACTCTACTGCTTCTTCCAGGAAACTTTGATACATCTCGTTGCCACATCACCCTTTTGGAAGCGGTTGTCTCTCCTGAACCCTTGAGCCTGATTACTCATCATTGCCAACCGCTATGACAACTGACCAAGGTCATCAAAGTCCATGCCGAACAGCTTCTCCCTGACATTCGGCTGCATGCCCACTATTGCCACCCTGGCAACTGGTCATCTGACAGGTTTAAGGAATAGCAGAGGTTTTTTAGTCTCTCTGAACCTGCGGAGATACTCCTGGGATGTTTCATTAGCCCTCTGCCTTAAGCTCATAAGGTCAACTAGTTTTCTTCTCATTAGTACCTATAAAGAAATATGCGTGGAACCTCTGCTCTAATTTTGCCCATGTACCAATGGAATTTGCCGGCAGAGATGTGAACCATGTAAAGGCTGGCCCTGTCAAAGATAACAGAAAATACCGAATCCTCCAAGCTTCATCTGCAGATGCCTCTCCATGTTGCATCAAGTATCGGCTGATGTGTTCTATGGTGCTAGTATCATCCTGACCAGAAAATTTAGTCAGATCTATGGGAGGCTTCACCCTCGGAGGAAGTGTCACTCGGTTATACCACTCTGGATAAGGGGTTTGTATGCATAGGACTGGTTCTTTGGCTTTAAGCCAAACTGATTTTACAACATGCCCTTCAAAAGGCAACCCTACTGAATTCTTATAACCTGGATTTCGGGAGAGCATCCATAGCATTGTAATCGGCAAACTCTTGATATCCGTCTCCATACATATTCTTCTGCAATCTGTTCGCTGCTGGAGATACCTTGAAAGCCGATTGTGGGACATTTCCCGACGCACCGAACGTGAGCTGGCCATAGGTCATGGGAGGGTTGTTGTTTCTGGTGAGAAACCACCCCACCTTGGTCCATGCCAGGTGCTCCACCATCCTCAGCAGTCTTCTCCTGGCGCTTTGGCACATGGAACAATATCGGTCCTTGCACTGGACCAGCAACTTCCTCAAAGTATTTATCCGCAGATGGACCGAAGGTACTAACCATGATCGTGCGAAAGGTATTCAAGAAAGTTGTATGATGATTCCTCATAGTGTCACTCATGGCTTTGTAAACCACTTCAGTCAGCTTCCAACATCTTCTTCTTCGGTATAATAGGTCTGATGGGAAGAGAGTCCTCGGGAGTGACTGCTTCTGGAAAACCTTGTTGCTTTTATTCTTGGAGAAGGACATCAAGCATTTAAGTTGAAACTCATCGCATGTTTGCTGGACCGTATTCCTCAAATCTTCTGGCAACTCATCCATAGTGACGTCTAGAACCTGGTTATTCTCGAACTCAGGCATCTTGAAATGTATGGTCCCACTGGGCGTGCCAAAAAGTGTGTTGACACAAAATGTGGCACACTGTGCCTAACACACAGCAAGCCGGAAAGCGTGGCTTCAATCGGTGCACGGGTGTTTCAAAATCCAAGGACGTGCCAGTCAGTCTGCCAACAAATCTTATAGATCATTCGGCTAAAACAAACATAAAGAAACGTAAAGCATTAATAGCCGAACATGCATGCATTAGAAAAGTACATATTAACGAATCATAATCAACTATGAATTAAAGCATAACCAAGTTTGGCAATCCAACCGAGTTGGGATCCATGATGAAGGAACATGTAAGCAACACAATCAAACTAATCTAAAGCTTGTATCTGCCGCACGACACTTAATCTTATCAAAGCTTAAACGTAGTTAACATGCATGAACCCGCAGCACGTAAAAATCTAGATTAAACTAATTCGGCTATTATGAACGTAAGATCTATTTGTGGACACAACGCAAAAATGAGAATTATTAGAGCATAGATAGATCTATAAGAAAGAACAAAGCCGAATCGTATTAATTCTAGATTGGGCAGAGGAGTGTTACAAATATATGAAATATATAAAACATGCAACACGTAGTAACTTGATGAATCTGTTAGACCTTGCCAAATCTAATAGAGCCGATAACTATCTTGCTTTTGCTAAGCATATCGAGCAAACGTCTGCCACACGATATCTACTCGTAAACAAAACATAAGCGAAGACTTCTTGATTGTCAAACAAAGATCCGCCGCACGATCATTGAAAAGCAAACAAGACTACTTGCATCAACATCTAAATCCACCGCATGATACTAGACATGATAACAAGGTTGCCGGGACTTACGGAGGTCGACGGATGGATGATTCCTCTCGAAGAACTCAACGACACGACAAAGGACTCAAAGTTGGCATGGGGCCGGTTGTATTGAATTGGTTGTGAACAGTTTTTACAATGGCCAAGGGTTCATATTTATACCCTGGTCATGACATGAGTCCTAAAAGGACACGACTATAAAAATATCAAAGGAAAATATGACATCTTTAACTTTAATTTCCTTCGGAGTCTTTATTGCCTTAATTGTCGCGATCTTCGTTGCCTGATCGGTTTTTGCTTGCCGCTTTTGTCGCTTCTTCAACGGAAAACCGCCCTTCCTTAGAATAACCGACCACACGATCATTTATTGAACCCTTGGAAATTAGCCGACTGTATGGACACTTGCCGAATCTTTGGAAATTATCCGACCGCACAATTACTTGTCGAACGCTCCGAACACTTGCCTCTGCAAATTTACTGTGCATTGGCCCACCTATCATCTTCCAAGGCGTGCCAAAATCCAGTGTTAACAGATCCAATCTGGAGCACAGTGTTGGTCACCGGGAGGACCATCGAATCTGGGAAGGTGACCGCTTGACCAACCATGATGTTGATGCACACACCCCCTACCTGGCGCGCCAACTGTCGATGAAATATGTGTCGTAGTGTACCTAGGGGGTACCCTACGGTAGTAGATTGTAGGCGGAGGTGTGGCAACGGTGATCAAGCGTAACACAGAGAGCGTAGACATGGCGATTTAGACAGGTTCGGGCCGGCAAATCACCGTAATACCCTACGTCCTATGTTTTGGTGGCTGGATTGATCTGAGTATTGGGTTACAAGATCCGTAGATCATCTGAGAGAGAGCTTTTGGAGGGGGTCCCTACTCGCCTTATATAGCTGGGGAGCAGGGTTACAATTTCCATATCCTAACATATTACGATCGGTCCCTTAAGGCAAGGGATCCGAATCAATCTACTAGGATCTTCCTTGGCAAGCAAGACTTCTTCCGAGTCCTTGGCGAGGACGACGGGCTGGTCGCGTGCGCAAGGCCTCGCGGGCTAGGCCGTCTTCTGGTCGGTAGGCCCATAAGGTCCCTAGGAATATGCCGAGGTAATATCCCCAACAATTACCAAGTAGGAAACCTTGACCTAGGTTTTGTACAAGCGTATTCGCCTTCTTTAACTTCTATAACTGACCAGCCAAGAGGTGCTAGTCAAAAAGAGCCTCACCTGCAACAGGGGTTAACAAACCCTGAGTACAAAAGTACTCAATAAGGCTTAACCGACCAGTTTATACTTTAGTGGACAAAAGAAATGCAGGTTAAGTGGGTATCAAGGTAGGTTTGCACCAATATCAAAGCTTTTGCGAAAATGAGCATTTGATAAAACATTTTAAATTGATTTGTTTTTGGTAAACAGTTACCCAAGTATTGACCGCAGTTCTGATCGATAACGTGGTAACAACCATATTCATCAAAAACATATTCATAGCATCCAGTTCAAGTTTCATTAACTATGATGTGGTAGTCAGAGTCATGTTTCCATATCCGAGGAACACGATGATTCGAATCGATTAATCCCAGCTGGGGCTTCCTTATCACACGACATTTGTAGCACTAAAACTTGCATATGACAACCTTTCTCTAAATCCTCCACCCAAGACCAGGGTTCTGCCACCCGAGAGCACAGTACACCTCCCATCTAGCCCTAGGCCATCCCTAGGCCAGGAGGGTACACACTACTCTCGCCATCTCTCCACTCCTAGTGCGGGTTAACCGTTCTCAGCATGGAATAGCCGGAGTTCAGCTTCCCGAAGTATGTGACCACTACTACAAAGCCACGGCTCTTGGACATCCACAACGGACGGTTCCTAATCGACACAGGCGGAAAGAACCCGCTCACCAGACCCATCTGGTGGCTCACCAACACCGTTTCTGCCCGGTCTCAGCTTATTACTCCCCACATTCTTTCCATTCATTCCAAAAACAATAAGTTGAAATTCTCAAAGGGAGTGTTCTCATAAAATTCACAGGTGATAGGCAATCACCTGGTGTAGGGTCGAGATGGCGGACTAGAGGGGGGTGAATAATCTTTTCTAAAAAACTTAACGCGCAGCGACAAACCGAAATAAATGCGGAATTAAAACTATCGGTCTAGCCAAGACTACACCCCTCTATCTATAACTTTAGCACCTAGCAAAAGATCCTAATAGGGCTCACTAAGGTGCAAAGCTAGGGAGAGCTCGCCTAAACAAGTCTAGGTTGCAAGGTCACACAAACCTAAGCAACTAGTACTCTAAGCACAACGGGAGCTCCTACTCATACTAGTAAGCAAAGCACAAAGCACCTAAGCTCACTAGCAATGCTCTCTAGCAAGACTACACAAGTCAACTAGAGAGCTCAACTTACTTAGCTACACAAACTAAGCAATGTGACTTACAAGGCTACACAAGCCAATAAGCCACTCAAGAGCTACTTCTAAGCTACACAAGCTAGAAGGTAACTAGACAAGCTGCACAAGTAAATCTAGTTACAAGAGCAACAAACTACCACTAGCACAAGTATAAGAAAGTAAATACAAGCTAATAATTTTGAGAAAGCAAACCACCGAGAAGATGTACAAGGTTTACACGGCAATTTTTCTCCCGAGGTTCACTTGGTTGCCACCAAGCTAGTCCCTGTTGTGTCGACCACTCACTTGGTGATTTGGCGGCTAATAGGCGTTCACAAGCCTAGCCCACTCACTCGGGCGCCGCAAGAATCTACCCACAAGTGAGGGTGACTCAATGACACGCTCAACTAGAGTTGCTCTTCGTGATCTCCCGCGGGGTGAGCACAATGCCCCTCACAAGCACTTCTCCGGAGCGCCGCACAATCTTCTTGCGCGCTTCGACGGAGCCACAATCCACCAAGCCGTCTAGGAGGTGGCAACCTCCAAGAGTAACAAGCACCACCGGCTTGCAACACGATCACATAGTGCCACACGAAGCTATCTCTCAAAGCAACGCACTAGAGATCACTCACTCGCAATTAGAATCGCACTATTGCTTGCACAAGTGAGTTAGAGGGCTTCTTCACTAAGCACACTAGAGGCAACACATGCCCAAGGTGCTCAACCAGCCCCAAGGGCTGGCCAAGGGCTATAAATAGTCTTCCTCATGAAACTAGCCGTTTTGCCCACTCCATGGGCTTCCTGCAGAGGGTCCGGACGCACTCAACAGTGCGGGTCCGGACCATGCCGTGCGCGTCCGGACTCCTGCCCGTTTAAAACTTCCCGTTGGCGCGCTCACCGATCGCCGCCACACGTCTTCGGACGCGACCAACAGTGCGAGTCCGGACCAACGCTCTTCGCGTCCGGACTCCAGCAGAGAGCTCCCCGAGAGCTGAAATCAACCGGACGCTCGTCCAGAGTCCACCGTCCGGATGGCAAACAGCGCCCGGATCTCCTCAGTCACCACGGCGCAGTCAGGGGGGTGGGCGACCGGACGCACACCGATTGGTCCGGACCGCCCAAGTCCTAGTGTCCGGACTCCAGCGTCCGGACTCCAACCTGCGTCCGGACTCAACACAGAGCCAAACCAGAGAGGGCCAAACCTCCGGACGCGAGTCCGGAGTCCCCATTTGGACTAAAAACAGTGTCCGGATCCTCTGAGTCAGAGAGGGCACGCTTAGGGTTAGCTTCCGGACGCATTCGGGATGGTCCGGACCAGCAGCGCCCCAGCGTCCGGAGCTCACACCCGAGCCAAACCGAACTGCCTCTTTCTTCTTGCTTCTCATGTGCTAACACAAATGTGTTCTTCACCTTGTGCATGTGTGTTAGCATTTTCACTTGATCTTACCGCGCCACTCGATCCTAATGCATCGCAAAGTTAGATCGCTCCAAGTGGCACTAGATAACTGATATGCAAACAAGTTTGCCCCTCTTGATAGTACGGCTATCTATCCTAAACCCGGTCATAAACTTCTCTATACACCAATGACCGGTGAAATGGAAATGCCCTATGGTTATACCTTTGCCTTGCACATTCCATTCCATCTCCATCTCTAATGTTGATGCAACACATGCACCAAACACTTGTCAAATGATATGATCCACTCTATATCATCACATGACCATATTGGTTCATCGATCTTGACCTCACTTGCTCTTCACCATTGCCTTGGTCCATCGGCGCCAAGCATCACCCGCTTGCCCTTCACACTTGCAACTGGTCCATCAAGCCAAGCCTCATCTTGATCTTCTCCACCTTGGTCACATGACTCCATGTCATGTTTCATGTGCATTAAGCTCCTTCATCACACAATCACCTGTGAACTAATCTCCTGTGTATATATCACTTAGACACATATTAGTCCACCTAAGTTGTCACTGTAGAATCATGAACCCTTGTGTTTAGGCGATTAACGACAATACTAGATCACTATGACTAACGTGTGTTTTGCAGAGACAAAGTCATATATGTTAGGTCATGAGTGATGTATTTTGAATGGGCTTAATGGATACTCATGCCCCCAAGATGGAAATCGTTTCGGTTGCAAAGGATGGAGATTCTCGATGAAGACTAGGCTAGTTCTTAGTGCCATAAGGTTGAGAAGGGCACTAAGTATAGCTAGGACTTTTGTTTTTCCTTTGACCGTACTATAAAGGGGGGTATGAGGTTAGTAGCTTGACCTAGGAGAGTTTAGGAAAGTGGGTATATGCACACTTGTCACAACTAGTCCTAGAGACCTTGCTTTCAGCCCTTGATAAACCCTAGAAGTTGTAGGAGAAAAATCCCTTGAGAATCCTCAGCGAAAACGGTTGTTAGAGAGGGAGAAAGAGGCTCCGGACCACTCTGCTAAGTAGGCACCGGACCAAGGAGAGTAGTCCAGTGGTCCCTGACTTAGGCAGATTCTCAGCTCGAGGAGCTCCGGACCACCTGTCTGGACAGCACCGGACCATAGGAGAGTGGTCCGGTGGCTTGATTCAGAGAGTCAGAAGGCTCCGGACTAGTCCGACGGTGTGTCCGACGGCTAGTCCGACGCCTCAAGACAGGAAGTTTGGTCTATGCAGAGAGCTCCCTGGCACCGGACCAGAGCGTCGGACCAGGGCACCGGACCAAGGAGAGTGGTCCGGTGGTGGTAAAAGAGAGATAAGTTTTCACTCAGAGAGCACCGAGGCTCCGGACCAGAGCGTCGGACCAGTGCGTCGGACCAAGCAGACTAGTCCGACGGTGCCTGATTTTGGAACGAGAGTGAGCTCCGAACCAGTGTGCATGGTCCGGTGGTGTGAGCTTCGGACTAGTCCGGTGGCTACGCAGAGAGAAGAAAAAGTGAAAAACGGCTAGTTTTGGAGGTGGGGACTATTTATAGTTGCCCCCTTGGACCTTAGAGAATGACTTGGCCATTGTTTCAGCTAGTGACACCTTGAGAAATCTTTTGGAGAGCCAAGAGTCTAGTGAGGGAGAGATTAGAGAGAGTTTATCTTGTTCTTCCCTCCTAGAGTGATTAGGAGTGACTTGTGTGCATCCATCCACCTTCCTAGCCTTGAGTGGATCAAGTGAAGGTCTTATGCTTGTTACTCTTGGTGTTCGACAGCACCTAGACGGTGTGGTAGTGTTCGGAGGAAGTGACCGTCGGAAGATTGTTGGCAGCGCTTCTCCAAGCTCTTGTGATCGGTTGTGGGCGATTCACCGAGCCGGAGTGGCGAAGAATCAGCCCGTAGAGAGCACTCTACCCTTGCGCGGGTAGAGGGGGAGCGATACCTTGCGAGGTGCTCCAACGAGGACTAGGGGGGTGTGTCGACACCTCGATACCTCGGGAAAAAATCGCTGCGTCCATGAGATTCTCTTTTCCCTAGCTCTTTACATTTCCGTCTTGTTTTTACATTTCCTACTAGAATTGCTTAGGTTGTCTTTAATTCCTATGAACTGCTACCCGCTTTCTAGTTAGGACACACGGACGGTAAGCACTAGGGGGTGATTGGCATTTGATAGGTTTTTATATTTTCTTTAGAAATTTAAAACAAGCCCAATTCCCCCCCCCCCCTCTTGGGCATCTTGATCCTTTCAATTGGTATCAGAGCCTGTTTGCTCTAAATTAGGCTTCACCGCCTAGTGCAAGATGTCCCATGGGGATGGACTGCCACCCATGTTTGATGGGGATGACTTTCCATATTGGAAAGTGCGGATGGAGGCCTACCTTGAGGCCGTGGATGTCGGTGTTCACAAAGCCGCCACCCAAGGTGGATCGGTGTTCGCCGAGGATCCTTACTTTGAGAAGAACAATGCCAAGGCAAAGAATATTCTTTTCCGTGGCATTTGCAAGGATGTGTTCAACCGTGTGCGGAATTGCAAAACCACGCATGAGATTTGGACAAACATTTGTGCTCTTCACGAGGGCACTAAATGTGAAAGAGAAGAGCGCTATCACCTTATCATTGCTAAGTTAAATGCTTTCACCATGCTATCTCATGAAAATGCTAATGAAATGTATTCTCGCTTGAATGTGCTTGTAGAGGAGTTGAATGGCCTTGGACTCTCTCAAATGACACCGGCCGATGTGGTGCGCAAGATACTTTGTGTCCTTCCAATAGACAAGTATAGCCACATCGTCACGGTTCTTCATCAAGGTGATCTCTCCGCAACTACACCAACACAAGTGTTGGGCAAGATCAATGCTCATGAGATGTACATGAAGATCAATGATGGAACTTCATCATCCTCCAAGAAGAAGGAGAAGGAAGAAAAGAAGGACTTGGCTCTCAAGGCATCTTCCAAGGAGAAGTGCAAGATTCAATATGTTGTTGAGAGCACAAGTGATGATGATGATGAAGACAACATCGCTCTCATGGTGAAGAAGACCGCCAAGATGTTGAAGAGGCTAAACAAGAATGGAGTCAAGTTTGACTCAAAGAAGAAGAAATTCTTCACAAACTCTTCAAGGAAGCCAATCTCCCAAATGAAGTGCTACAATTGCGGCACCCTTGGTCATCTAGCCCATGCATGTCCCGAAGAGAAGAAAGACAAGTTCAAGAACAACAAGTTCAAGAACTTCAAGAAGAACAAGGGCGGCAATGATGACTCAAGTGATGACAACAAGAAGCAAGACAAGCCATACAAGAAGAAGAAGAACTTCAACTTCCACAAGAAGAAGAAGGATGGCAAGGCTTACATTGTGGGTGATTGGCTCACCGATATTGATGATTCAAGCGACTCCTCCGATGATGAGAGTGAAGAAGAGAAGGTGGCCGCTTTGGTGATTGGTTCTTCGATTCCACCGCCACCTCCTCCTTCATCGCCGGGCTCATCCTCTACACACCTATGCCTTATGGCTAAAGGTGACAAGAAGGTACAAAAAGAGGATGATGGTGATGACCTCTCTAGTGATGATAGTGATGATGAAGAAGCACCTTCCTATGATGAACTAATTAAAATTTGCAACAAATATGCTAGCATCATAAGGAAGTACAAGAGTAAAATGACAAACTTCTTGAAATCAAGGAAAACTTGCATGATAAGCTTGATAACTTGTCTAGTGCTAATGATGACTTGAAGCTTGAGATTAACTCTCTCACATCTAGAACTAGGGAGCTCAAAGCCTCTCTTAAGCAAGCCAATGAGAAACATGATAAGCTTGAGAGGTCATCCCAAGAGCTCCTCACAAGGTTTAACTTGCTAAAAGATGACTACAATCAAGTGAAAAGTGATCATGGCACACTAGTTGTAGCAAATGAATTACTTACTCAAGATCTTACACATGTTGCTACTAACCCGTGTGCTAAGTGTGCAAGTGCTACCTCTTGTGATATCGAGCTTGATGATGTGGCTCTTGAGCAAAGTGCAAAGTGCAAGGGCAAGAGAGTTGTAGAAGCCGACAAGTATGATGATTATGTGAAGATGAGTGAAGAGAATTCAAAGCTCAAGGAAGAGCTCATCAACCTCAAGGCAAACAAGCCCTTCACCATCAAGCCGGTTCAAGAAGAAGACAAAGATACTATCACCTTGATCAACTCTCTTCGAGAAGAAATTGCCAAGCTTAAGAATGACAAGACCAAGCTTACAAGTGGCCTTGAAAAGTTCACCAAGGGCCACAACCTCCAAAGTAAGCTTCTAATGAGCACCATCATGAAGAGTGACAAGATCGGTATTGGGTACAAGGAGAATCAAGTGATGAAGGCCAAGGTCAAGATTGAAGCCAAGAACTACTACAAGAACAAGTACAATGGCTACAATCAAGAGAAGCCAAAGCCGAAGCCTAAGAGGTGTTTTGGATGTGGACAAATTGGTCATCTATCATTTCAATGCAAGACTCCACTTCCCAAGACCTTGCCCAAGCACACTAGGCCATTTGCTCATGATGCTCACTATGTCATCAACAAAGATTCCAAGGGTAGACCACTTGTGGTGTTTCTTGGACCACCAATGAAGAACAAGCCCAGGGTTCTTTGGGTTGCTAAGGAGTTGGTTGACAAGGCAATGGGGCCCCGCACTAAGGGGGTTCCCAAACAACAAGCTTAACTCCAAGTTGCTTGTGTGTAGGTGAACTACAAGACCGGTGGGATTCATTGGGTAATTGATAGTGGTTGCACTCAACACATGACCGGCGACCCCCGGATGTTCACCACACTTGATGAAGATTGTGCAAATCAAGACAAGATTACTTTTGGGGATAATTCAAAGGGCAAAGTTCAAGGCTTAGGCAAAGTGGCTATCTCCCAAGATCAATCAATCTCAAATGTCTTGCTAGTACAATCATTGAGCTTCAACTTGCTATCGGTTGGTCAACTTTGTGATCTCGGGTTTCATTGTCTCTTCACACCAAATGAGGTGGTTGTGACCAAGATTGAAGATTCATCAATGATATTCAAAGGGTTCCGGCACAACAACCTCTACTTAGTGGACTTCACTTCCAATGAAGCAAACTTGCAAGCGTGTCTATTCTCCAAGAATTCTTTGGGTTGGCTATGGCATAGAAGATTAGCTCATGTGGGCATGTCAACCTTGAAGAAGCTAGTCAAGAAGGAAATGGTTAGAGGAATAAAGGATGTGGTGTTTGAGAAGGACAAACTTTGTAGTGCATGTCAAGCCGGCAAGCAAGTAGCAAACACTCATCCAACCAAGGCCTTCATGTCAACCTCAAGAGTCCTAGAGTTGCTACACATGGACTTATTCGGCCCTACCACCTATGCTAGTCTTGGAGGAAATCTCTATTGCTTAGTGGTAGTGGATGACTACTCTCGGTACACTTGGGTGTTCTTTCTTCAAGACAAAGGAGAGACACAAGGCATCTTCAAGAAGTTTGCTACAAGAGCTCAAAATGAATTTGATGTGAAAATCAAGAAGATTAGAAGTGACAATGGCACCGAGTTTGTGAACACAAAGATTGAAGATTATTGCGATGAAGTTGGGATCAAGCATGAGGTGTCCGCCACATATACTCCACAACAAAATGGTGTAGTAGAGAGGAAGAACCGGACACTCATAACTCTAGCAAGGTCTATGCTTGATGAGTACAACACTCCCGAGAAGTTTTGGGCAGAGGCAATCAACACCGCTTGCTATGCGGCAAACCGTCTCTTCGTCCAAAGGCTATTAAAGAAGACCCCTATGAGCTTGTAAATGGGAAGAAGCCGGATATTTCATTCTTTCGGGTGTTTGGTTGCAAGGTGTACATCTACAAGAAGCGCCAACACTTGGGTAAATTCCAACGGCGGTGTGACATTGGTTTCCTTGTTGGTTATTCACTTAAATCCAAGGCATATCATGTATTTAACAAAGCCACCGGCTTAGTTGAAGAAACGTATGACTTGGAGTTTGATGAAACTAATGGCTCCCAAGGAGCGCTTGAGGATATTGATGTAGGTGATGAACCCTTGAGGGAGGCAATGAAGAATATGCCAATTGGTGCTATCAACCCGCAAGAGGTGGAAGAAGTTGAAGATGAAGCAAATAAAGATCCCTCTCCACCTCACACGCCTCAAGTTGATGAAGGAGATCAAGTGAGAGAAGCTCAAGAAGACACTCACATTCCTCAAGATCAAGCCGAGGCCGAAGCAAGCAATGTTGAAGCACCACATCCTCCTCCTCAAGAAACAAATAGAAAATCAGCATCCATCCTTCAAGCTCACCCCCATGATCAAATCATAGGGAGTCCATCAAAGGGAGTAATGACTCGCTCTAGACTTGCATCTTATGTTGAACATCACTCGTTTGTTTCCTTTGTTGAGCCTACTAGTGTAGAAGAAGCACTTGCGGATCCGGATTGGGTGAATGCCATGCATGAAGAACTCAACAACTTCACCCGGAACCAAGTGTGGACACTAGTAGAAAAGCCCAAAGGAGCAAGAATCATTGGCGCCAAGTGGGTGTTTAGGAACAAGCAAGATGATCAAGGTGTGGTTGTGAGAAACAAGGCAAGATTGGTGGCAAAGGGGTTTTCCCAAGTTGAAGGCTTGGATTTTGGGGAGACCTTTGCACCGGTTGCAAGACTAGAAGCCATTCGTATCCTTTTGGCATATGCTTCACACCATAAAATAAAACTTTTTCAAATGGATGTGAAGAGCGCCTTCTTAAATGGTTTCATTAATGAACTTGTTTATGTTTCACAACCTCCCGGGTTTGAAGACCCAAACTTGCCTAATCATGTGTATAGGTTGTCCAAGGCACTCTACGGTTTGAAGCAAGCTCCAAGAGCTTGGTATGAGAGGCTAAGGGACTTCCTAATCAAGAAGGGCTTCAAGATAGGGATCGTCGACACTACACTATTCACCAAGAAGCTTAATGGAGAGATCTTTGTTTGCCAAGTATATGTCGATGACATCATATTTGGGTCAACAAACCAAGACCATTGCAAGGAGTTTGGTGACTTGATGTCCAAGGAGTTCGAGATGTCAATGATTGGCGAGCTAACCTTCTTCCTCGGCTTTCAAGTGAAGCAAATGAGAGGAGGGACCTTCATCTCTCAAGAAAAGTACACTTATGATCTACTTAAGAAGTTCAAGATGAAGGATTGCAAGCCAATCAAGACCCCAATGCCTACTAATGGGCATCTCGATCTCGATGAGGGAGGTAAACCGATTGACCAAACTCTTTATCGCTCTATGATCGGTAGTTTACTTTACCTCACCGCATCTAGGCCGGATATCATGTTTAGTGTGTGTATGTGTGCTAGGTTTCAAGCAAACCCTAAGGAGTCGCATCTTTGTGCGGTTAAAAGAATCCTTAGGTACTTAAGGCACACCCCTAGCATGGGTCTTTGGTATCCCAAAGGAGCTCCCTTCCAACTAGTTGGCTACTCCGATTCGGATTACGCCGGGTGTAAGGTTGATAGGAAGAGTACCTCCGGCGGGTGCCACATGCTAGGAAGATCACTTGTTTCTTGGTCCTCAAAGAAGCAAAATAGTGTGGCATTGTCAACCGCCGAGGCGGAATACATTGCCATGGGAGCAAGTTGTGCACAAATCTTATACATGACTCAAACACTCTTTGATTATGGCGTGTTTTTAAAAGTTCCTCTTTTGTGTGATAATGAAAGCGCCGTAAAGCTTGCTAACAACCCAGTTCAACACTCTCGCACCAAGCACATTGATATTCGCCATCACTTTCTTAGAGATCATGTGGCTAGGAAAGACATCACACTAGTTGGAGTTAAGAGCGAAGATCAATTGGCGGATATCTTCACTAAACCACTCGATGAAACAACCTTTTGTAGGTTGAGAAGCGAGTTGAATGTGCTTGATCAATCTAACTTCACTAAAAGATAAACTTGTGAGAATCTTGCATTCTTTTGTAATATAACTTGTTTAATTTGGTAATGCACATAGGCTTGGCTAACGCGGTTAAGATAACCGCCCTCAAAGCGTGTGACAAAGCTTAACCGTGGTTTAAACTTGCAAGCATCTTAGATTCAAATTCCGTTTTGCATTGCATATGCATAAGTGTTGCTTCTTCGTTTCTTTTCGGTTAAGTTTGTTGGTCATCATTAGGGTCAACAGTTAGGGGGAGCAATTCAATGCTCTAGCTTCAGCTAATACCCCTCTAGTGCCCCTAAGGTGACCCTTGGAGCTTTATTGAATTATTCTCTTAAGAAAACTAATTCTAGCCTATGGCAAACTAATTCTAAAATTGAGGGTTTGAGAGATGGTTCTTATGTTAAGTCCAACAAGTGTTCCTCTCTGCTCTTTTGTGTTGGTACTTGGCTAAGAGAAAAGATTGGAGAGAAAAATAGGAAAATTCAGAGCAATATTAAGCACCGTACCACCCGTCGGACTAGCCACCGGACCAAGCGGAGTGGTCCGACACTTCGAAATTTTGCGATAACCCCCCCGCGTGCGCGTCTGTTTCTCCACTTTCTTCTTTACTCCGCCGACCGTACGCCGCCGTCCTGCTCGTCGCCGAAGCTCTGCCCTAGCCCGCCGCAAGCTCGCCTGCGCCTCCTTCGCCGCCGGTGAAGCTCTCCATGCAGCGCCGCCACCACTCCACCGCCTCTCTTCGCCGCGCCGCTTCTCCCCCGCTCTGCACCGCTGCCTGCCGCCGCCACGCCGCCGTCCTCCACCTCGCCGCCGGCGGACTGCACTGCCACACCTCCCTGTCGTGCTCCTGCCAGCTCTAGGGTTTCCCCCTTTGCTTTGCCACAGCCAAGTTCGAGAAGAGCTTCATTCCCGACCTAGGGTTTGCCCTAATCATAGGGTTCAGGGTTTCGACGTTCGTCCTCGAACAAAATCGTGTTTCGACGCGTTCGCCCTCGACTGTTCATCATCTTCGTCCGCGACCGTTTCGTCGCCGTCGACTTCACCTCTTGGCTTCTAGGGTATGGTTTCGATTTCCGATTTCGCGTTTTGTCGAGTCGTTAATTGAATTATGCCCTAGGTTTATTCCTTGAAAAACGAAATTCAATCCAATCCACTAAATTCATTTGCCAATTGTAATTCGCAGCTGGTATATCCCGTTCGGAGAGTGCTTTGGTTCTTGAGATTGCTCTGAATAGTTACGCTCACTTTCCTCAGGTATTCTGTCAGCACTTCATTCCATCACTTATCTAGATGCTTGCTTCCATACGGTTTCTTATCTCTAGATGATTATATATGCTTATGTATACCCTGTCTATTCTATCCAGCAGCAGTCAGTGGCCGTCAAACTCGAGGCAAAGCTCGCGAGTAAGGATTGAGGCGAAGCCTCACGAGGTTCAGTCTAGTGGCTTGGAGGCCCCTCTGCAGTTGTGCTTGTGGTTTGATCAGCTGACAGTGTTTCTTGTGACAGAGATCAGTGATTCTTGAGGCAGTTTTCTTGTGATCTGTCAGCAGTTACTTGTCAGCGGGTAGTGATTCTGTGATTGTTTCAGTATGACTCGCAACACTCGTGCTCAGGCAGCTGGGTCTGGTGGTGATGCTCCTCCTCCTCCACGTCCTTCCAGAGATAAGGGCAAGAAGCCAGTGATTGAGAAAGCTAAGAAGAAGAAGCGCAAGCTTACAGAGGCTGAGAAGGCCGAGGCAGTGGCCGATGCAGCGGACCGCGCAAAGCGAGGCGGTCGCCGAGGTACCGTGAGACTCGGCACCCCTCCACGGGATCTTCCCACTTCTCCTCCAGCTGGGTCACACACTGAGGACACTCCACAGGAGCCTGAGCTTGTTACAGAGGCCTTGGGTACACCGTTGGCACCTTCTTCCTGGGGGCGCTCCACCCGCTCCCAGTCTGCTCAGTCACCGCAGTCAGCGGCCCCCACAGCAGCTTCAGCTTCAGTTCATCTTGACCTGAGGAACCTTACAGCGAAGCAAGTGAAGAAGCTCAGGTTTGTCGCTTTAGAGAAGTGGTGTCCGGATCAGAGAGACCCCAGAGCTTCACCTGGTTGGCATACACCTCTCATGGAGGATTTCTACCGAGCAGCTCAGTTGACCAGCATTCAGATACGACCACACAGGGTTTGCTCCTTAGAGAGTATTGTTGAGCTAGCAGGTGAGGAGATCCGTCCGTTCCTGACTTACCAACCGGGACTCGCTGATTTGTTCGGGCGTTCCGGTAACTATATCGAACGATGGGTCAGAGAGTTCTATGCATCAGTTTGGGTAGATTCGGAGCACAAGTTTGTGCAGTACACCTTCCGAGGCGAGAGGTACAGGCTGTAATTGACCAGACTCAGAGAGATCTTTCGCTTCCGTCAGGAGGGTGGTGAGTTTGACCTGCACTACGAGTGTTACCGAGGAGCTTCAGTGCCTCGCAGAGCTCGAGGAGGCCGTACTTTGTCAGTTCAGGAGGTGGCTCCTCTGTTCAAGCCACCCTTCTCAGAGGGCTCCAGGCGCACTCCAGCTGAGCTCAGGCCTACCGTTCATAGATTGAACGAGGTGCTCCGTCGTACTCTGCTACCTCGCAAAGGGTACAAGGAAGGATTGACCAACATGCAGCAGCTTCTCCTTCAGACCCTGGTATCTCAGACACCATTCGATATTGCAGACTTTCTAGTGTCAGAGATAGAGGATGTGATAGCAGATGGCATGAGGGCCCGACGACAGTTTCCCTATGCTCACTGGATTTCTTCGATGCTTGCTATTGAGTTAGAGGGAGCACACCCTGGACTCCGTGCTCTTTTGGATCAGGCGCCTACTTCTTTCCCAGAGTACAGAGTCTTGGGGTCGTTCGATAGCCGGTTTGGAAACCGGGTTCTCCGACTTGTCAGAGAGAGGACAGCACCAGCTGACAGGGCAGATGTTGATGCTCAGGATGAGGCCATTCGGAGTGTTGAGCAGCAGGAGCTCCATGGTCTAGATACAGGAGCGGATGTCACTCCAGAGGATACATCAGATAGCTCAGATGCAGACTTCCAGCCGGTTCCACAGATGCCCCCACGGGCGCACGACACTGAGGCTGGCGGTTCTGCCTCTGCCACAGAGACGATGATGCTCAAGATCCTTGACAGAATGAATGAGCAGCAGAGTTCTCTAGTCACTGCAGTCACTCAGATACAGCAGCGTCAGGACGAGATGCAGCGACAGTCAGAGGAGCGCCACTTTGAGATGCAGCGACAGATGCTTGCTATGCAGCTAGAGTCTCAGCGTCTTCAGTTACAGTCCCAGCAGCTGCAGCAGCAGAACATGGCATTCATGGCTCACATGATGAAGTGGACTGGCGCTCCTCCACTAGAGTTCCCTGCAGCTCCTCAGATTCAGATGATGAGCACTTCACAGCCCTCTCAGTCAGTTGGGCAGCCTAGAGGGCCTCAGTTCTCAGTAGGACCCTCAGTTGGGCCCTCAGTGGCTCCTGTCAGCTCAGCCGGTCAGACAGTCACTCCACCCCAGCCATACAGTCCAGTGGACTTCAGGGTGCTGGACTGACCACTCCGTTCCAGTCACCGGCGACTCAGGTGACTTAGTGGTTGGACACGTTTGGACCTACTCAGCAGTTCACCCCGCTTACTACAGGTTTCACTCCTCTTACCGATACACTGGGTGTTACTGCTAAAGATCTATCAGCCTCTTTCAGTGATATCACAGGTCAGCCGTCCCCCACTGGTCCTCAGATTGCAGCAGAGGTCGAGGCCAAGCTTGTCGCTCCGACAGCTGATCAGCACCGCTCCTCAGTAGCTTCCTTAGAGGCTACCCATGATAGTCGGGCTCCAGCCGTATCTACCCCTCCGACAGCTGCAGTCGCCACCGATGCTACGGTTGTCTCCTCCACTCCAATCCAGCCTCAGCCGTCTTCGGTTCTTCAGACTCCAGACGAGTCAGTGCATGAGGCACCACCGGTCACTGCAGCTCCAGAGGCTCCAGCAGAGACACCAGCATCAGTTACCGCTCCTACTACTTCTCCAGCTACTGCTCCCGAGTCATCGACCGCAGCAGACCTGTCAGCTACCGACCCCCAGACCGCTTCACTACCGGCTACCGACACTCAGGGGGAGGATTCAGATGATGAGACATATCTGGCAGCTTTCAGGGTCCTCGACCGCTCCACGGCTGCTTCCACTCCACCTCCAGATGCTTAGTTTAGGTGTCTCGACGCCAAAGGGGGAGAGGGAGAGTCGAGTAGATGGGCTAGCTTTAGGGGGAGCTAGTAGGACTCGTTCTTTTGTTGTGTATAAACTCTATTGCATCATGCATCTCGTTTACCGTCCTATTGCATTGTATGATATGTGTGATGTTTGAGACTTGATGGTTGTGTGACATGTGTGGACTTTCCTTTTTTTATATATCATGTCACTTGGTTATGCTATGTTGCTTCCGCGCTAATCTCTGATCTTTTGGCTATAGCATATCCTTTTTGAAATCAAGTACTATATTCATTTCTTGTCTTTTGTGCTTGTCATGGCTTGAATGGTTAGGCATGTACTTATCTTTCTTATTACTAACCCATGCCTATCTCATGTCAAGTCATGTTTTCTCTCATCAAAATTCACTCATTATTCTCTACTCGAGCTTGTATTGTCGTCAATCACCTAAAAGGGGGAGATTGTAGAATCATGAACCCTTGTGTTTAGGTGATTAACGACAATACTAGATCACTATGACTAACGTGTGTTTTGCAGAGACAAAGTCATATATGTTAGGTCATGAGTGATGTATTTTGAATGGGCTTAATGGATACTCATGCCCCCAAGATGGAAATCGTTTCGGTTGCAAAGGATGGAGATTCTCGATGAAGACTAGGCTAGTTCTTAGTGCCATAAGGTTGAGAAGGGCACTAAGTATAGCTAGGACTTTTGTTTTTCCTTTGACCGTACTATAAAGGGGGGTATGAGGTTAGTAGCTTGACCTAGGAGAGTTTAGGAAAGTGGGTATATGCACACTTGTCACAACTAGTCCTAGAGACCTTGCTTTCAGCCCTTGATAAACCCTAGAAGTTGTAGGAGAAAAATCCCTTGAGAATCCTCAACGAAAACGGTTGTTAGAGAGGGAGAAAGAGGCTCCGGACCACTCTGCTAAGTAGGCACCGGACCAAGGAGAGTAGTCCGGTGGTCCCTGACTTAGGCAGATTCTCAGCTCGAGGAGCTCCGGACCACCTGTCTGGAAAGCACCGGACCATAGGAGAGTGGTCCGGTGGCTTGATTCAGAGAGTCAGAAGGCTCCGGACTAGTCCGACGGTGTGTCCGACGGCTAGTCGACGCCTCAAGACAGGAAGTTTGGTCTATGCAGAGAGCTCCCTGGCACCGGACCAGAGCGTCGGACCAGGGCACCGGACCAAGGAGAGTGGTCCGGTGGTGTGTAAAAGAGAGATAAGTTTTCACTCAGAGAGCACCGAGGCTCCGGACCAGAGCGTCGGACCAGTGCGTCGGACCAAGCAGAGTAGTCCGACGGTGCCTGATTTTGGAACGAGAGTGAGCTCCGGACTAGTGTGCATGGTCCGGTGGTGTGAGCTCCGGACTAGTCCGGTGGCTACGCAGAGAGAAGAAAAAGTGAAAAACGGCTAGTTTTGGAGGTGGGGACTATTTATAGTTGCCCCCTTGGACCTTAGAGAATGACTTGGCCATTGTTTCAGCTAGTGACACCTTGAGAAATCTTTTGGAGAGCCAAGAGTCTAGTGAGGGAGAGATTAGAGAGAGTTTATCTTGTTCTTCCCTCCTAGAGTGATTAGGAGTGACTTGTGTGCATCCATCCACCTTCCTAGCCTTGAGTGGGTCAAGTGAAGGTCTTGTGCTTGTTACTCTTGGTGTTCGACAGCACCTAGACGGTGTGGTAGTGTTCGGAGGAAGTGACCGTCGGAAGATTGTTGGCAGCGCTTCTCCAAGCTCTTGTGATCGGTTGTGGACGATTCACCGAGCCGGAGTGGCGAAGAATCAGCCCGTAGAGAGCACTCTACCCTTGCGCGGGTAGAGGGGGAGCAATACCTTGCGAGGTGCTCCAACGAGGACTAGGGGGGTGTGTCGACACCTCGATACCTCGGGAAAAAATCGCTGCGTCCATGAGATTCTCTTTTCCCTAGCTCTTTACATTTCCGTCTTGTTTTTACATTTCCTACTAGAATTGCTTAGGTTGTCTTTAATTCCTATGAACTGCTACGCTTTCTAGTTAGGACACACGGACGGTAGGCACGAGGGGGTGATTGACATTTGATAGGTTTTTATATTTGCTTTAGAAATTTAAAACAAGCTCAATTCACCCCCCCTCTTGGGCATCTTGATCCTTTCAGTCACTCAATTACCAAAATCACACAAGGACATTTCACCTGGTTTTTCTGTTTCTAAGCATGGCTAAGCATTTATATCAACTTTGAATTTCAACGGTGTCAAGGAAAAATATTGAATCACCAAGGCAGATAATGCATCAATTAGGTATTCATTTGAGAAAGAGTTTTTCATGCAATACTTAACTTTAAGCTTAGCAGAAATATACTTTTAAACACAAGGGAATTGTTTAAATGCACCGAGGCTTACCTTGAGTTGCAGGGTAGACGACCTCGGGGTCTGCACCACATATGCCAAACCCGACCTCGAACAACTGCTGACGTACTCCGATAACGTGGCTCACCACGTTCCCGATTCGTTATCTACACGAGAAAGTAACATGCCATGTCTAAGATGATGCAGGAATAGTAGACATGATGCTTGCATAGCAATCACAATACTTGAATAGTAATTACATTACTTACCAAAGGTGAAAGAAACTTAGTTGATTAGGGTGTAATCAAGATTAAGTAAGCCTTGAGTACAACTTACCTTCACGGTATAGTTGCATACTTAAGACTTAATTAAGGATTAAATTTTAATTAAGTTAAACTAATCAAGTTAATAATTATATCCAATAGAACTGAGCAGGAATAAGTTTTATTTGCATTAAACCAGATTAAAGTTTATTTTGATTAACAGGTCAAGTTAATACTTGTATGTAAAAGCACTAAGTAAAGCATTACATGATTACTCATC
This sequence comes from Microstegium vimineum, assembly GCA_022036555.1. Taxonomy (NCBI): domain Eukaryota; kingdom Viridiplantae; phylum Streptophyta; class Magnoliopsida; order Poales; family Poaceae; genus Microstegium; species Microstegium vimineum. Next base: position 30,678,105 of record CM039123.1, read on the forward strand.
AAACAAGTCCAAAGTCATTGGGGTTGATGACTTTGATTAGCAAATAATCCCAAAAGCCACTCAAAACCTAGTAATTAGGGTTTTCTAATTAATTAATACTTTAATTAGAGCCTTTATTATTTACTCAAGTAACAATTAACAAAACTCAAACATTGAATTAGTTGTCCAAGGACACCATAGTTATGTCCTAAGGTCATCAATCAACCCAAAAGTCCAAACAAATTCTAAGATTATCACTAATTATCTTAATTAAAATGATAACTCCATTTTATTAGTTAAATAGGCATTTATTTACTAATCTATATCTTTTTTTTAGAGTACACAGTACAACGCAGACACTCAACACGTACGCACACTCGCCCCTATGAACACAAGCACGCAAACTCTACCCCTATGAGCACCTTCGAAGGACTGAGCCGGCAGATCTTAAGTTCACGAAGTCACCACGGGCGCCTCGCTGATAAAGAGGCAAAATTTCTCTTCTCCTACACTTTTTGGTCCGGCTCCCCTAATCCTATTCGTACACGTATTGAGTTCCGTTACAACACACGGACATGTTTATCGGATAAAGTACAAAATCCGATTTCTACACGTATTGAGTTCCGTTGCAACGCACAGACACATTTGCTAGTTAAACTAATGGATCAAAATTCAACTTCATTTAAATATTCTCAAACTTTGTACATAGATTCATCTTAACTCAATTAGACTGAAAAATCACTTTTATAATTTTTGGAGCATTAAATAACCCATAAACAATTATGGAAAAAACAATTCCCATTTATCAAATAAAATAAACAATTAAAAGGTGATTTTATGAACTTATTCAAAACACGCTCAAACTTTGTTTATAAGCTACTCAGATCATCTAGATGTTGCAAAACAATTTTCAGAATTTTTGGAGCAATATATGATTTATGAAAAATCATAGAAGATGCATTTATTAATTAAATGAGATATTTTTATTGCAAACAAAACATAATGAAATTGTTGTTTCATATTTTGTTAATTTTCTACACATATCAAAGAGAACACTCAAATTATTTCACAATTTTAGGAGTTATATAAAAATTAGAACAGAAATAACAAAAGCATACACTATTTACATAATTCAGAAAACAGAAAAGTTATTTAAAGCCTCCTTCGCTCTCTGGCTTTCTTCTTCCCACGCGAGGTCGAAGAACAGAGCCCGACACGGCTCTGGCCGGCGTCAACTCGCCGGCGACTACCAGAGACGCTCAACCAACCTCACCACCGTCTTCCTTACTCCTCCCCGCACCCACAGACCTAACTAACTGGTAGAACCGAGCTCCGGGGACCCCTCGCCGGCGGCAATGGCGGAAGGCCGAGCTCTGGCGAACGCACGCCGGCCAAAACAGCACACCGGCAGCTCAACCAACACCGTATTCACCCTCCGCGACCCAACATGGTGCCAACTCACCCACCAAACGAACCTATACACCCTCCGAGAGCTCTGCCCACACCTCGCCGGCGACCATGGCGGGCGGCAAGGCTCGGACTAGCGCGAACCGGACACCACGGCACTCTGGTGGCTGAACCAAGCTCACCGACGAACTCAGAATCGCCACACGACTCAAACGCGGTACACAAACGATCCACAACGGCCCTGGGACGCCTTGCTCACCTATGCCGACGACGCGGCGGCGGCAGAGCACATCGACGCACGCAGGCAGAGCAACAGGGAACATCTCACGTTCAACCAAGCACAGAACGAGGTTCAGGGGATCACCGCGGAGCTCATGCGCACGCTAACTTGGGCGGAGCAGAAGCAGTAGTAGGTCGTCGTCGTCGAGGGCGAAAGCGGCGGCGCTGGAAAGCTCTGTGTGCAGGGTTCACGGTGCTACGAACTAGCAAGAAGAAAATAAATGCGAGCATCATGATCCTCATAATACAAGGAGCACAGAACACAACTCAAACGAATCCTCGAGCCCCTTTATGGCCCTGACCACGACGAACCCGAACGTGGCGGAAAGCTGCCGGAGCCGAGGAAGATAGGTTAGCGCTGGGCGGCTCGGTGGGATAGAGCTTCTACGGTGTGGCTCTGGAGGTTCGCAAGGAAGAAGATAATACATGTGTGTTACTGGATGAACGTGGAAGTGATCGAGTGAGCGAGCAGGCAAGCTCGTCGGAGTTCGTCGAACTCGGCGGCGGAAAACAGAGCAGAGGCCGAGCGATGGGATAAGGTCGATCCCTTATGTACGCGAGGCTCTGGAAGGATGCGTTCGACGCGTGGGGATAATCTCTCCACGATGGAGTCTTCGCTGGCGCGTGAGAACGCGCGAGAAGGCCAGCGCGACGGCGGCACACGGCGGCGGCGCGATGCACTCCCCCTGGACGCTGTTCATCTAATTACAAAACTGCCCCCGATTTGAAATTTGCAAATTACTTTTGATTTTTGAACTAAACTCAGAAAACTCAAAAAATAAAAGTTTCTCAGTTTTTAGAACTCTACAACTTTTGTAAAAGTACCAAGTTCAAAATCTGCTTCGTTTTTAAAATAAACTTTCAAATTTGAAAAAAGGTTTAAAATTGTTTTTCCCCCTTTTAAATTAATCCACATTTTTTAATAACACTTGAAAAACTACAAACACAACTTTTGCTTTAATTTAAGAGCTCTACAACTTTTCTTATACACTTTTTGTCAAATTATTTTTAGTTTTTGAAAAGCATATTTGAATTTGAATTTAAACTTGGAAATCAATTACTCTTTTTGCAATTACTTTAAAAACTTGTATAAAAGTTGGAAAACTTTAAACATAGATTTTGCTTGTTTTAAAAAGATCTACCAAAATTTCAATACACTCAAGGTCCAATTCTCAATAGTTTTAAAATTCCATGTTTAGGTCAAATTTTAACCCCCTTAATTAGGGTTTTTGAAAAGGATTTTTCAACATTCGTATTATTAAATTTAAACACTTGGCATAAGAGATTAAAAAACTCTTCACAGAGGAATTAAACACTCTAGCATTCCTATGCTCACTCAAGGAAACTCATTTTAGCTTTTGACCATTAATTTCTTGTTTTCATTTCAATCATTCATAAGCAATTAAGAAACACATTCAAGTAAACTATTTTTAATTATAAGCATCACATGGTGATCAAGCATTCAAAGGTATAAATAACACAAATAAATAAATTTATTTTAATTGAATGGATATAAAGATGATCAATCACATGTATGTCATACAATGCATATGATGATATGTCATTTTTAGTAAAGTAACACCAGGGTGTTACAAAATGGCACATATAAAGACAATTATACCCCTAATAATTACACTCTCATTCACATGTCATGCATAGGAGGGAGGGGTATGAGTGGAAGGATTTTCTATTTGCCTATATTTGCCACTCCAAAGTGGCAAATGGCAAATGACAATTTTTTTGCTCTTTTGCCATTTTTTTTGCCTTGCATGTTTGGATCCATTTGTCAAAAGGTAGCAATTTTTTTGCTCTTTTGCTAATTTACCAAGGGATCCAAACACCCCCTGAATCACCACCTCCCAAAGATTTCTTTTTCCATCCTTAAAATTGCCCTACATGCAAATCTACACACCACCCCCTCGCAACCCTCAATATCCTAGTCACCCTCCCTTCACCCTCAATCTCCCTGCCCACTACAACCACTGTGCCCAAGAAATGAGAGCCACCAATGGGAACAACCTACAACATCCCAAGCATCCCCTTTTCCTTCCCCTTCATTCGTCTCATGCAGCCCCAACATCGCCATATGTGTGCTATCGATGACATCATCAAACCTTGTTTGCATTGGTCCACATGGCTGCCATCACAATCTATGACTCTCTTTTCTTCACCAACCTCATCACACCCTCCATCTTTGACGCCATTGCTACACTACCACCAATGTTTCACCATCATATGACCCTATACCCTCTATTTCACTTTGGGATATGCACATGGATAACTTCTGCCTCTAAGCATGCCATGCAAACATCACTCTTGAGGACATGCTCATCATCAATGGTGTTGCCCCCACTAACACGCCCCTCGATCATACACTAACACTAAAGGAGGATGACATCTAATTTCTGCCTCATCAATTGAGAAGATTAGGGAAGAACATAGGGAGCTTCACAACTATGCTCATGCTATGCTCCAGATTTGTCAAGGTATTATTGTAGCGGTTCAACGGCGGTAGTATATTTATTCTTTGTCGAGGAGGATGATTGTGATACTTTGGTTTCCTTACCTACTACTCTCTCCATCCCAAATTATAAGGCATTCCAAAAATCGTGAAGAGACAAAGTATTTCAAGTTTGACCAAACTTATATGATAATATATTAACATTTATGATGTCAACTAAACATCATTAGATTCCTTAGTGACTATATTTTCATAGTATACCAATTTGCTGTAATAAATCTTTATATTTTTTTTTACAATTTTGGTTAAACTTAAGATTATTTGACTCTCCAAGATTCTTGAAATGTCCTGTAATTTGGAATAGTGGGAGTAACTTTCTTTGTCATGCTAAGGCTATGATCGAGGGGTGGTGGTCCATATTCATATTTCCTGCAAGGCTTACTTTTCTCAAGTGCATTGAAAAAATTTGTGTAGCGTTGTGTTTCAATCGTGCATGTGTCGCCCACAAGGCCTAGATCATTTATTCATATTAGTACGAAAAAAATCCTAATTTACCTCCCTGAGCTCCATATCACGGTCTTATGATTTTTCTCCTTGAACTACAAAACCATTTCTTTACCATCTTAATTTTTTAATCGTTTGTTTTTTTCACTTCAAGTGATTTTGATGGAGATTCTGCAAATGTGGCATCATGTCAGTGAGGATAAATCAGACTAAGGTGAAAGTTCAAAAAAGGTAAATTAGACTTGAATTTTTTTACAAAACAATATATACAAAAATGAGAAATAATCTTTTAAAAATTATCTAAATATTTTTATATTATATATGGAAAAGTAATGCAATTACAAATCCTATAATAATTTGGTTTAATCTTAGAAAATTCATAGAAACATTCTTTTGCCTCGGAATATGATGAAACTAGTTTCAATCTTTACTAAAATCATGTTCTACTTTCTAATGCCTAACTTCAAATTGTGTAAATATTTATGGACTCAATTCGGTGCTTATTTTGTTGAGAAATTTTACAATGGTTGTCAAAAAATGGACGGCTCACAAAGTCCGATCCAACGGTTAAGAAAATAGAGGAACCAAGAGGAACCAGCTTTAGAGGTACCGAGAGCGCACAAAGTGCGTATTAAATTGTGGACCCATATGCACCCGGTGCATATTGAAATTGATAAGAAGCTCATATTTAAAAAATTGTAATAATTCTAATTTCGAAAAAAAAATTATGTAATTAAGGGTAGTTTGGTAATTTAATAATAGAAGAATCATGTAACCCTATCCACTCGTTCTACAGACACTTGTTCCTCTTTCTCTCTGATAGTGCCGGCGGCTGCTAGGGCGACAGCGACGCTCCGGCCGCTCCCGCCTTCGCCTCCCCTCCGCCGTCTCCCGCCTCCAGAACCCCACAATCGCAACCCACCCAGCACTCCCACCCCCGGCTCCGCCTCCTCCCTTCGCCGCGCTCCTCGCCACCGAGGCCGCCTCCCTCGCGCCGCGCCGGGAGCCCCGCTTCCCAGGCTCTGTCTCCACCCCCAAGCAGCTCCGCACCCGCTGTCCTGCGCCACGCCGTCCAGATGCGCCGCGCCGTCGCCGCCGAGGCGCTCGTGGCCGTGCTCGATGGCGGGAACGGGATCCAGAGCACGGAGCTGATGGCGACGCAGTGGCCCTGGCGTGGGTGGTGCTGTGGGTGCTGAGCACGTGGGTGGTCACGTTGTTGCTTTGTGGCTGGTCGTTGTGCCTCGCCGGCGGATTCCCCTGTGTCCGCAGGAGCGCCGACATGCCGTCGGAGCGGCGGGAGGCAGCGCTGCAGCGGTGGAACCAGGTGCGCTGGCTCTTTCCGCTCTGTCTCCACCCCAACCAGCTCCGCATCCGTCGTCCTGCGCCACACCCTCCAGGTGCGTTGCGCCCTCCAAGTGCGCCGCGCCGTCGCCGCCGAGGCGCTCGTGGCCGTGCTCGACGGCGGTGAAGAAGAGGAGTGGGAGGGGGAGAAGGATGGAGATGAGGAGGAGATGGACGTCAAGGCGATGGAGGAGGAGGCCCGCAATGCCGCTTCCGACCTCGCCAAACGCCCTGCACGGGAGCTCCACATCGGTGAATTCCTCGTGAGACGCGGCTGGTCCTGTTTCTGATTACAGTGGTACTGAAATCACAATGTCTGTTTGCCCTCTTCCTACTGTTACGAAACCTTTAGAGTGAAGTGTTGTGTCCGTTTTTCATCAAAGCCACTGTTTTGTCCACTAGTTCATTTTTTTTAATCCATATAATGATTACATTTCAGATGATGATGATGTCAGGGAGAAACGAAGAAACATCAGGGATAAGACATCTGTGTCTAAACATGTCAGTATACATACATTGGTGTTCTACTGAATCAAATGCTCAACTGCTGAAAAAAAAGATATTCTTTTGATGTAACTTACCTATACATAATTCAGATTCCAGATAATCTTCTTAAGGTGGCAATCATTGAGAGGCCAAACGTTGGTAAATCTGCGCTGTCTTGTCGGAGTATGTCAATCATCCCTTCTTGCAATGTTGATCACCATAACGATTTTCGAACCAGAATTCAGAAGTAAACTGAGTTATCATTTCTTTCAGGGCAATAGGGCTATAGTTGTTGATGAACCTGGTGTGACAAGGGATCGCTTATATGAACGGTCTTACTGGGGTGATCAAGAGTTTATGGTTATTGATACTGGTGGGGTAATTACTTTGTCAAAGTCTCAAGCAGGTGTGATGGAAGAACTTGCTGTCACCACTATTGTTGGTATGAACGGGATTCCTCTCGCCACTAGAGAAGCTGCTATTGCAAGGATGCCATCAATGATTGAAAAACAAGCAGTTGCAGCCGTTGATGAAGCATCTGTCGTACTATTCATCGTAGTAGTGCGCCACACTAGCTACTTGCATTGCTCGACGCTGGCTTGTGGCTTGGGTGCTCGCTAGCTCGGTTCTCACATACGGGAGTAGTCAAGTGCTCTTTTTTTTTATCTCTACCAATACGTGTGGAATTGGGCTGGTGGGTTGGTAGTATTTTCTGGTGCTGTCTTCTGATTAGGACCCAAAAATCTTGTTCTTTATTATGACTAGCTAAAGTGACATTTATTCATGTGAAATTACGCTTGCGTTTGATTCTGTCAATTTACTTTTTTGTACTGTGAAATGCTTGTTTGGATTGTTTCATTGCCACAGTTGTGGCTTCACACAACCTTTCTTACCCTCCATAGTCGCAAAACCTTGATTTATGTGTGGTGAGCTACGGCCAGTTGTGGGGGTTATGGTACAGGTACAGTGGAGCAGTTGATTTGTCATGTGACCAAATTTTCAAATACTTGCATGATCCTGTTCTTAGCATATATGGTAAATAGTAGTTGTTCTTTGTATGTGCATGTTTTGGGTTTGATCAGAAGGTTATTTGCTGATATTTATACTAGCACCGGGCCATCTCAGGTCTGTGCACTTATCCTATTAGCTAATTATGTTAAATCTGATGTAAATTTGTGTTGAGACTATCCCTTTAAATAATAAGATAGTAAATAATAATGTAGTCTATAACAGGTTCCCATCTCTTTCTGTGTTGAGACTATCCCTTTAAATATTCTTGTTCATTCGCGTGTTGGTTAGGCCTTTCAAAGCTTGCTTTTGTGCCTTTTGCCAATGAGATTCAAGGGAAATGTATGGCATAAGCTCGATCTGGCCGCAGGTTCCTGGTCCATGCGCCATGCACAAACACATTTACATGTGTATAGCAAATCAACACAAGGATTGAAACAAACTCCTGAAGACCACACGTAGTCCACTGATGTTGTTCACTTGTTCCTTTCCATGAACAACAGGTCATAATAGTGACATCAGCTTCAGCAAAGCGACGACCATGTTTTTTTTTTGTGAAGGTCGCGACGAGCATGTATACAGAAAATGAATTGCCTGGACTTAAACAACACAACACAGTCCACCTAATCACCTGCAAGCAAACCACCAGCAGATCCACCGAGTAGTAAGATGGACCTTATGATCAAGGCGCAAGTTCATACAGAAGAATACACAGCATAGTGGAAAATGACATGCTCTAGAAATTGAAACGAAACTGAATGAATTAACAAAAATGTAAAGAGTTGACATTTACAGAATATTAAATTTTCCCAGTCAACAAAAGGTGGAGCATTGAGTTATAAAATGAATGTTAAAATGAGTAATCCAGTAAAACTATCAAGGCGGCAACAATAAAACTATGTAAAAAGGGGCACAAGTCCATCATGAGCACTTGACTTCTTCATCACGAGCTGCAGCGCAGTCATCAAGTCCATCGGCTGTCCAAGAACTGGGGTTGGCACCTCAACCACGACTGGTACTGGGGCCTCCTGATCACTGCCAAATAAGAACAATTGGTGAATTAACAATGGAGGGATGGCCCAGTGAGTAAGTTTTAAACATCTTTCATGATCCATTATTATACCAAAAAGAAATAATTTTGCACATAACTGAACTAGCTAGAAAATACGACATATGCTGACCTCAAACAAATCCGAAAACTTAACACCAGTGCCAGATGCTCTGCATATAAGCAGTGTTCAGCAGCTCTCCTTAACGAGAGAATTAGTGCAAAGCCTGCGCAAGATTATTGTACTAGTGAAGAGGAATTCTTCACTACTGCATATTGCCAACTGAATATTAACTAGAGTTCCTAGCTGCAGTATTTATGATTTTATCAAGTAATCAAGCTGAATAATAATTTTCAAACAGATTAATTTGCATTCAAGAGCAGTCACCCAGATCAATTTGTGCGTTTCAGATTCCCCTACCAATTTCAGCGCTGATGTTCAACTGTAAACAAAGCAGCAGCATGAACAGAAAAAAAAATGCAGGAGGCACATGGCTCCCCTACCCACATGGCCTGGATGCATCGGCTGAACTGTCAATGGATGGACAGTATAATAAAAGCAGTGTGTAGCAGTATCATTATGGTCTATTAGTAGATAATTAATAAATAGAGGTCTTCAGGAGTTGGTCCCTTGATCATATATAGATATATAAGCAGTGCTGGAGTACCTTCAGGATTTGGTACTGGATCCCAAGAAGGCAGAGGTTCACCTTCCCCTACTGCTGGTGAGATCTACACATGATAAGAAAATGCATTTGTGTTAAGAAAAAAAACACTTGATCAAGGGAATTAGTGACATAGGAAAACCTCTTTGTTCTTTTCACCTGGGTGAAGTCTGCCAGGAAAGCCTCTTTGTTCATTTGAACTTCACCTAGCTCCCTCCGTAGAACATTCAGGAACTGAAAAAATAGCACAGTTGGTTTCTTAAAATTTTTGAAGACATATAGTGGTAAAACACACGGTTGAGGTCATGTATCATTGTATCAAATCTTCTCTCAACTTAAAAAATCAAAGATATTAGCCCCTTCTATCAGTTTTCAACTTCAACAAGAATTATAAAATAAGGAACTGCTCAACAACAAGAGGATTTTCAGACAAGGAGATAACCTGATCAGTTAGAGGAGCTCACCCTTCTGATCCAAATATTCCAAAGCAACTAGACAAGATAATTTGTGGCTGTAACAGTAGAAACAAACATGTTTGCTCACAAAGACAGTATAATGAGCTAGCTAGTCAAGCATCAAGTCTAGATTGGCAAATCATTGTTTAAGTGTCTGGATCATACAAGGGAAACATTGAAAAAAAATTCTCTGAGCCTATTCTTAATATTTTTCAGTTGTCTTACAATTACGGAACGGCACAAATGCATTGCTGCATTCCTAGGTTGAATATATGAAATAAATCAAATACAGAGCAAGTTTACAGGAGGGGAACCTTGGCCTTCTTCGATTGGAGCTCGATCAGATCCAGTTCAGAGGATTCTCCACGAGGACACGGGCTGACGCTCAGCTCCAGAAGGGACCTGTACTCGGCGGCGACCGAGCGAGCGTTGTCCACGGCAGGGGCGGTGGCGAGTGCTGTCGATGAAGGGTACGGGACGATCAGCGGGGCCAATCACGTCTCCTGGGCAGCTGCTACAACAGTGCGGGCGGGGCACGGCTACCCCAGGGGCCGCTCGCACCACTAAGGAAGCACCGGGGAGGAGGGAGGACCGACGAGCGCGGGTGAGGGCAGGCCGCCGGCGTCGCCAGCAGCTGCGACGACAGTGCGGGCGGGGCACGACGTCGCCTGGGACGACAAGGCGGAGGGGCCGGGGAGGAGGGTGGAGGGAGGAGTGATGGGCGCAACCGCGCAGGTGAGGGCTAGGCTGCGGGCGGCGACACGGTCGCTGCGGGAGGGAGATGACGAGATGGCGGCGGCTAGGTCTAGGGCGAGAGCACGGACGGGGCACGGCTCGTGTTCAGCCCTTTCGTTCTGTGCGTGAGCAATTGGGGAGGGAGAGGGGAAGGGGAAGGAGGCAGCAATTACCGTAATAACCTTCTAGAGGTAAATTTAATTAAACGTAATAACTTGGCTAGGAACCAAGAGGAACCAAAAAATACCTCCAACCACTGTAAAAGGTCTCATTTTGTTAGCAGAAGCTCTTGTTATATATATATTCTATTTAGTCAATGTCGGTCTTCCGGACTACATAGAAACACCATTAAAGGGTATCTAGACCATATGTGCAAAAGGGTGCAGGCAGCCACGCATAGCCTAACACAGCTTCAATCTAGGCACTAGGTTAGAACATAGTTTTAGAAAAAAAAAATACCTAAAACAAATTTCATAACTTTTGGAGGCAAAACATTTTTTTATGATTAAACAAGACTTTAAATAGTTTTAGTTGCATATAATTTTTTACAAGTAAAAGTATTTGGACACAATTTTAAATTTTTTTAATTTTCAAAGTATTCTAGTCGGATTTAGCTCCCTAGACTTTTTAATTTAGACTGAATTATTCCTCGAGCGTAACATTAGTAAAACTAGTAAATATGTCCGTGCTTTGCTACGGGTTTTTTAGATTTTGTTGTATATATTTCTTTTATCTTTGTTTAATTTTTATATTTTTTTATTATTATATACTCAGAGATTTTTCGTCTTTGTTGTTTTTAGTATGAATTCTTATTCATTTGAATGTTTAATTTTGTTTTTTCTTCAATAAACAAACTTTTTTGAAGAATGCAATATGAGTTTTTGTTGTTTTGCTGCATAATTTTTTTAGTTGGACGAACCACATATTTTTTTTATAATTTAATAAAAGGAAATCAACATTACCTTCATCATCCGCACGAACTTTCCCATCACCTCCATCCAGCATTATTAGCCTCCACCTGAGTGCCGGTATGCATGCTTAACTAATTGCTTGTTGATTAGCTAATTGCCATGCTACCATGCATGAGCGAGGGTATAGTAGTACAAGACACCCTCATTGTCCCTTTGATTTGCCCTCCATCCATCACCTATGTAGCCATCATCAACAGAGCTCCACCTCAACGCCAGCCTCCATTTGCTAGCTTGCATAATGGCGCAGTGGCTGGCGTCGACCGCTGCCACGCGGTGGCCGCCGTGCTGGACGCGAGCCTGCTCTGCAGCATGACTCTATCGACGTTGTCTGCGCAGCCGGACCACATGCAGGTGATCAACCTAGATGGCCACCGTAGGTCCGCAGCAGCAAGTTCACCTGCGCGGACACCAAGACCTCTTTTTTTTAGGGGGGCCGACACGCGAGTAACGCGACGCGACACGCCGACACCAAGAACTTGAAACGGCCCGGGTGAACGGGCGGCACGGCCACGGGCCACCTCCCCCATCCGCCGCTGCCCCGACAGAAACAAGTGCCTCGTCCTCTGGCCAACCTGCTGTAAGTTCCTCACCGACGCCGGCCTGCCCTGAAGCGCGACTTCACGTACGTGGATCCAGGCGCTGGGCATCCGCTTCGCGCACATAGCCTCTGCGTCGGCGCCTCCAGGGTCACCACATGGGCCGCCGCCGCCAACCACGTTGTCCTCGCCTTTGAGAACGAGGACGTCGTCGCCTTGCTGCCCGCCTCCGTCTGCGCTAGGTCGTCCCTGCCCACCGCACCGGGGCAGTTCTTCACCCGCCGAGCTAAAAAATCTCATCTAATACTACTCAACAGGACATCAATATATATATATATATATAAGAATAATTAGTGAGCAAGCTAACCTTGTTGATCCTGTGTACCGTAAACCTTTGGTTCTTGTTCAGAGTTGTGTAATTATTCTTCCCGGCGAGATCATAATTCGAAATTCGAATGTGATGAGAGGAGGAACATCTCCTGCACGGCGAGGAGATTCGTGAGGATAGCCCAACTAAATCTGTATATAATATATAAGAAGGGGGAAAAAAGCAGACGAAATTCGTGTCGAACTTGGATTTGATTTCAAACATACCTTATTTTTCTAATCCAATCCAATTACAATTAAGGCTCGGACAAAATCGCACAGGTCTGCACACCGCGCCCCTCCTGACCGCTCCGAGCCCGTACCGGCGTCCCGGCGCCTCGACGGCCTTGGTGTCTGCATAGCCAAAGCACAGCACGTGGTGTGGTTGCGGCCCACAGAGTCTGCAGCGTTGAAGCGGCGGGCGAGGTCGATGTGCGCACGTGGCGGCGAGCGGGCCGCCGCATCCGCGATGTCGACGCACCTCGCTGACCTCGCTTCCATCACTGCGTCCATGTAGACGGCGTCCATGGCATCTGCGGCGTCGAAGCGGATGAGACGGAGTAGCACAGAGTGGGCGAGCAGGCGCTGAGCGGGCGAGGGCGCTTCCGCGACGTCGACGTGCCTCGCTTCCATCCGGCGTCCAGCGGCCGCGGCGGCGGCGGCAATGCTGCACTTTTTCTTTTTATTTTGCAGCGTGAGCGGGTTGTGCTGGAAAAGCCATTGGGCTAAAATATAGCGAGTGGGCCAGTTGGCTAGTAGAGTGGGCCAGACAAAAAACGGTAATCGGGAAAAAAAATTCCGCTGCCAGGGAGCGGGCCGAGAGGAGTGGGCCGATAGTTAGATTTAGATTGAATGAGATGGATGAAAAAAAAGCTAGAAATTTTGTCTTTTTATTATTAGATATAGAATTATGGCAGTTATTTAAACTCGTATTGAAGTAGAACATAATCAAATAGACATAGACGAACATTCATAGAGTTAGTTAGGGAAAGACGGATCAAAAAATAGATTGAAATTTTGCCTCTTTATTAATAGGTATAAATTACCATCAATCAAAGCCACGAAAATACAAAAAGAAGAGGTCAAAATTTTGTTTTATAATTGTGGATCAAAAATCAGGTGACCACGGACTTTTTCCTATTGGTACGCCACTCCATCTTCGTTTTCTTGTTTCATTGGCCGGTAGTGTGCCCCGGCTTTTGCGGCTGGAATTTTTAACTATTTACCATCCTTACATATGGCAATTCTCTGTTTGTCAATTTTACATGGACTCCTATAGACTAGTATATTTGCCTGTACTAATGCTACGATTTTATATTAATCATTATTAAAGATAGAGGAAAGAATATATTGAATCATCATTTATATGAGAAAGTCTGCTACATAAATTTGCACTCTAGCTCTCCTACTATATGAGAAACAATCATTCACTCATTCATCCCTTTGTGTGAACGAAGGCTCTCTAGCCTATAATACAATCTTCTCTCTTCTCATCCGTCGTCACTCATCAATAAAACATACTTAAGTTGTTTCAAATAGAAACAACATCGATGTGGCGTCAACTCTCTTCCTCGTGTGATCCGTGACCCTATTCCCTTTAGCGGATCATGCCGCAGAACCGGTCGCCAGCGAGGTGGCGCTGCGCGTCCACCCCACCCAGGAAGCGGAGCGCCGCCGCCAGGACGTCATCGGCTACCTCCAGCGACTCCTCGCTGGAGAGAGCACATTTTATTTCATCATATTGAGAGTGACTTTAGAGCTTGCATGTCCTAATTATATTAAAAAACAATGCTATTTGAGTCCTTTAACAGTAGTGGACATGTTGTAAAAAAAATTCATACTACCCAACTTTCTGGAAGCTGAGTTTCTCCTTCCCATGATTTCACCACAAGTCTAAATTTGCTTACAAACTTATTTAAAAAACGCTTTTGTTCCTTCAGGCTTAATCAGCAGTCATGCGCTCACATTGTTTACATGTTAAATTGATACCATTCACTAAATAAATGGAGATCAACAGATATGTGAATCAAAGATAGGTACAAGAAAACTATCTGAACATTTTGTTTTCACTTACTCGCACAAGGAAGCATCTCAAAAGTTTTTATTAGTGTTGATGTATATGTTAATAGAAAAAACAAAGTTCCACAATAAAAAAAACATAAAATAGTAGGGCGGCCATTTAAGTGAGTTAATTGTGCAATTTTTAGATCAAACAGATGAGTTTTTCGTGGATAGGCTAGAGTCTAAATGAACTTTTACCATTGATCAAGTATTTTGCAATTTCACGGAATACAAAATACTTTAGTCATCACGAGGATAATGCACACAGAACATGCAGGAGTGCAACATTATTCTTTTGCAAGAGATAGGTGTTGCTGTAATAATTGCAGTTAAATAAAAACTGAAGCCAACCTTTTGGATATCCTGATATTATCTCCATCAGCTCGTACACGACGAGATGAGGCCGTCCTGCCCCTCTACATGCCTGCCTCTGCCTACGCCTCCCTCCCCCCCCCCCCCCCCCCCACCCAGCCCAACAAGAGTAGGAGAGTAGGTGGAATCAATCCGCCCAAGCCCCCATGCCGACATCCGTTGCCACTAGGGATGAAAACGGATCGAAAACGAACGGATATAACTGATATTGTATTTATTTTCATATTTCTATTCGGATTCGGATTTGGACACGGATAGCTATCGGATACATATACGAATACGAATTGTCTCGGTTACGAATACGAATAATGAGTATCGAATACGGTATGAACCGGATTCGAAGAATGACGGAATACAAATATCTTTTCGGATATTGAGTAAAAGCAACATATATACTTCTTCATCCCAAATTATAAGACATTCCAAAAAAAAATTGAAGAGTCAAAGCATCTCAAGTTTGACCAATAATTATACAGAAAATTATAAAGATTTATGACATCAAATAGACATATAATTGATAACAAATCTAATGATACTTAGTCGGTAGCATAAATGCTATTATATTGTTCTATAAATTTGGTCAAACTTGAGATACTTTGACTCTTTAAGATTTTTGGAATGTCTTATAATTTGGAACGGAGGAAGTATATATATATATAAACATTTGAAATCTATTCTAATCCATGTGAAAAGACAAAAAAAATAAAGATTCAAATAAAAAAAGAAAGAACTAAATAAAGGATTAAAGTTCTTTTGTTTAGTATAGTGGGACTCTGATAGAAGTAGAACTAGAGAGGTCGGCTGTTGGGCTGTGAGCGGCCTGTGGGCTGTGGGCCTGTGCTGTGCTTCACTGCTTCAGGGACCTATGTGTTGGGCTGGCGTGTGGAGTGGTCCGTGTGGAGTGTGGACAGTGAACCTATGCTGAAGACGAAAGACAACACGCAAAACTTTAATATCACATCGGCTAGTCAGAGCGGAGCGTGAGGGGAGAAAGCTTTAAATTGAAGGGCAGGGCCTGCACCATGCAGCTCATTGCTTTCTTGACTCCTTGTAAACGGATAGTATCCGTTCTATGCAGGTCGGATACATCCGAATTTTTACCGGATTATCCGACATCCGACGAATAATAGTGATATTATATTTGAATTCGGAATCCGTAGAAGATATCGGTTTTATTATTTGTATTTGAAAAATTACACGGACATTCGAGTAAGTATCCATATTAATGTTCAGATTTGTACGGTCGGATAAATATCCGATCCGTTTTCATCCTTAGTGCCACCCACACAACCCTCCTCAAAATCACAGCTGACAAGCCCTTCTTCTGCCCGCTCGCGGCGGCCAGGATCCCCGCCCCTGCCACTTGTACTCACCCCCCCCTCCGCCCGCCGGCCACCGCCTGTCGACCACTGCGGCCGCCCCGCCGGTTCCGGTGGCCTTCGGCGGCCGCGTCGGCACGGGGGTTGTGCGTCGTGCCGCATTCCGGCGGCAAGGGGATGGGATCTGATGTAGGGGTCGGGGCCACGAAGAAGCAGGTGCCGGCGGTGAATGGGCTCGCCAAGGATGTGCCGACGGTGAATGGGATGACCAAGGTGTAGCCCGTGGCCACGCCGCCCAGGCTGCTCACGCTGCCCACCGTGCTCACCAGTGGCCGCGTCGCTACCGTGCCGCTCCTCATCAATAGTAAGTTAATCTGGTTTATTTTCTTTTAACTTTTTCTTCCTGTGTCCCTACTTGTGCTGGTCGGATCACGACGTCCTAATCTTGAGGCGTGTGGGTACGGAAAGTTGTTTCTTTTTTGACACTTTTCGTTTGTATTATATGTGGTAGCAATGTCGTTGGAAGACCGCGGTGGTGATCAGATCTTCTTCAACTGTTTATTTAGTCGAATACTACAAGGACAAAAACTAATATCAAGTATAGAGCCTAAAAAGGCCACTTTCGTTGCAAGTTTGTTGCTGGAACAAATTTATTTAATTATTTTTTCACTTATCAGTGACAGATGCTGGAGGTGTTATATGAATGACTTAACCTCCCTAATTCAATGTCTAATCTTGAACTGCCAGTACATACGTGTAACTTGGGCAAACAATTTATGTTTGCCTTAACTACCTACATAAAAAGTTTATGCTCCAAGTTGCAAATAACCTTGGGGGTTGTGTGGGCTGTGGCACACAACTGAAGGCTTGGTGTTTCTGAAATTATACAATGGTTCATTCCTTAATAACCCCAACCTGCAGTACCTGGCCAACACCTTCCACAACCTGCCCATCAAGCTGTATGAGGTGGTCGTGGAGGAAGAGATGCTGCCCAGATACTATAGTCTGGCCTTATACTGAGGTCTCTTGTAAGTTGTAACCTTAGGCCAGTCTTAGGATCAGAAAAACCGTAGCACGTAAAATCCAGGGGTTTTTTATGCAGCCTGAACAACAAAATTTATGGGTTTTGCGATTTTATCAATAAAATTAATTGTGAAATGAGACTGGTTGAAACATGTGTAGCCATTGCCAGTTTCCATAACTCCAAGTGCCAAAACAATTACGGAATTACCCTTTCATTTATCCTAACAGCCCAAAGCTTAATTGAAATGACTTTGCACATGCATTTTTTAGCTCTTGTTGATGCACGGAGTCAGTGCAGCGACTAAATGGATTGACATGATACTTAGACCGTGCCCAACGCTCCACCCTGGCTGTATGCTCTGGCCTCCACGCTCAGAGTTCAGGGTTTCAAAGTTCTAAGCAATGTGCAAGTTCAGGCTTAAAATATTTAGGTAGAGTGCACTGATTCAAATATTTGAGTAAAATATATAGTGAACGTTGTGTTGTTTGGTCATCTTGCAACCTGAAATTTTAATTTACATTTTATATTTATTATCCAATCTTTAGTTTTCAACAATGTAATATGTGCAATCTAATTTTTGCAGTATCATACATGAATATATGATTAGCATGTTCATCCAAGCAAAGAGGATGACAAATTGACTTGGCACACAATACAACGCAGGATATCCTGATCTTCTGTCAAATGACTTGGGTCGTTCAGCTCCGTGTGCGGTGGCGTGGACGACGAACTGGAAATGAAAAGAAGATAAGATTTAACTAATGGTACATAGCTGTGAACTTCTCCGTGCATCATTTGAACCATACTACTGTGTATGTGTATTTCTCACCTAGAATCCTAGATGATGGATGTCCGATTCTCACGTCGTGTGATTCGTCTTGGGGACCTGGCGGTGGCGACGGCAGACGATGCAGTCCCGCATGACACGGACGGGCGACCACTGTGATGGATGGACGTCTAGAGATGGCGGTCCCTTGACGACGACGGCAGGCGATGAAGTCCGGGCGCTCGACGACCTTGTGACGACCTATTTGTTTCCGTGGGAACCAGAGGGCCCTGTCTTCTAATTGCGTGGTCTGGTTGAGCACCTGATTTGTTTCCGTTTTTTTTTTCTGTGAGAGCCTAAGTCGCACGGGAAGCGAGGGAATGATTTGTTTCCGTTTTTTAAAGCTATAAATCGGGTAAGCTAGCTAATAGCGTGCTGACTGCATGTCGCGCGAGAAAGGAGGGAATAATGGGCTGATTGCATGTCGCATGTGGATACGATTGCTCGCGGGGTGAGAGCGGGTGAGAAAGAGGGTGGGAAACCTGGCCGTGGATCAGAGGGTGAGATCTAGGTTTTCCATTATTTTAGAAGATTTTAATTATAGTAAAGATTTGTCATCGTAGATAGTAAATCTTATATATCTTTGTCACTTTCGCTGACGTGACACACATGGCAGTAGCCCTTGCGAGACCTATTAGCATGGGAAAATACTTATTTACCTCTATTGTTTCTCTCTTTCGTGGGCCCCACATATCAATTCCTCTTTCAACCTACGGCCATCACCCAGCAGCAAAGTGAGGGGAGAAGCTTGTGCGGTCTGCGCCCTCAGCGTGCAACGGCCTGGGAGCGCCACCTTCATCCTTGCCGATGGCTCGACGATCGTGAGCCACCCATATGGCTAATATGTTGTGCTCATAAGTTCAAACGAACAGTACGAGCTCCGTTTAGCGAGTTAAAGATTTCGATGCTCCATTGTGTCTGCTGACCTCAGTCCACTAATGTAGTTTCTCCAGCACTTTATCATGGCTTAAAGCTGGGCTGATATGTTCAAGCGAACAGGTTAACCTCCGTTTAGCAAGCTGAAGACTGTGGTGCTCCATTGTGTGTGCTAACTTCAATCCACTAATGTGGTTTCTCCATGATGCACCACTTATGGAGAAGCTTAAACTTAAAACTTACAAAGGTGTTAGTATATTTTACGCTTGTGATGCTGCGTTAATTAGCTTTTGCTTGTGTGCTTTTTAGTAAAATAATTGTTGGCTTCAGGTATGCAACACGTTAATGCAAACAGATGGAAGTTGCGAGGCATTGCATCAATCAATCTCAGTTGGTCTTCAGATAGTTGAAATCACATGTGAAGGTCTTGATAAAACAGTCTTCAAGGTTTTGGAGGTCTTGAATGCATATGGCATACGACAAGACAAAATCAGAATTCACTACCAAAATATTAAACTTCTTCTAGTGAGATGAGCTTCTCCTAGTGTTTTGATAGTTAAAAATTTAGTACAAACTTTTCCTACTAAATATCTCCTAGTGAAATTATCATATGTTATAATTACTAGTAGTGTTTTATTACTACTTACAAACACTAGAACTCCACCATTTTTGTAGTGATTCAATGTTCAGGCAGTGAGTTATCTATGAGCCTCATGACTGTTTCGGTGCAGTTGCCAATATGTGTTATTAAATTAAGTCATAATCTACTAAAACACATTCTGAAGTAATCAGAGTTTAAGCATAATCATATTATACAGTCACTATTTCTAAGTTTTACGTATTATTAGAGTGTCCCAGCTCATTTGGATTGAAGTTGCTCCCATCCACAGGCAACAGGCATGTGAATGTCTGGTTCTTTAATGAAGTTATGCATCACCTGATCCACATGTTTTTTCTCCTGCCCTTTACTCATATATGACGTCTACGTTTATGTATATTTATTTTGCAGACTCTATTTCTCAACGGATGCTTATTTAGTATTACTCCCTACCAAAGAAGCAATCAAAATGTGCTGTCATCAGTTTGGTAGCATCTAACTTTGTGGTATTTATTTGATGTTGCATGTTGGTCCATGTGAAGTTTTGTGATTAAAGACATCCGACCAATTCCCATGAATTTTTTCCCTGTAATAATGCATCCCTTCTCTGATCTGGTTGGCCTATTTATTTCATTTTTCACGAGTTCTTTTTGTGTGTGTGTGCGCGCGCGCACCGTGCTGAAATCATCTAGGCAAATATATTCCATGTTGTTGATGACTTGTATATCTTGATTAGTTATTAAACATCATGGTAAAGTTTCATTTGTGACCAGTCTGTTCTATTTTCTTTGGTACAATTACTTTATTTTTACATTTTTGTTCCATATTGGGCTGGACACTTTTACCCTAAAAACCTATCACCGAACGAAAGTATCGGTTTTTCAGTGTTCGGTGTCGGTATTGGTTCTAGGTTTTTATGACATCGGTGATCGGCGATGGTAACGGGTTTTCAGTGGTGGGGCACCAAGTTTCCAAAGAAAACCAAGCTTTTTAACCCATGGTCTATCCTTCCATTGTCACAAAGTCGGCAACTCAGCACATCGATCCCCTTCATGTCACCTGGCACATCTCTCCTCTTCTCATCTCTTTCTCGTAATCTTGATGTGGTTGCCTATGGAGGCGACACTTATGGAGCCTCCCCACATCCGACCGGCGAGCGACGCCTGCGAGCTTCATCCAGGACTCAAGAGCTCACATCGTGACTGGTGGCAGCTACACTAGGGATCTGGTCGGTCGACGTGCGGATCAAGGGAAGGGGCTACGACCTTGTGTAGATCGAGGGAAGGGGCCACCAACGCTGGAGATGGTCGTGGGGGAAGTATCTTCTTCATGCCACTGGTCTTGTGGGCGCCTCAGGTTAGCGCGGTTGGGGAGCAGGCATCCGTTCACAGCAGTGCAAGCAACCAGGCAAAACTGAGCAGGTTCCTATCTTCGCTAAGGGCTTGTTTGGATGTCCATGTATTTACCTCAATCGACATGTGTTGAAGTGGATTGGACTGTATTTAAACCATGTTTTACTTCAATCCAGTCCAACACATGTGCTTTGAAATTGATACATGCGTATCCAAATAAGGCCTAAATGTGACTCTGTCATGGAAGGAGCAGGGTTTAGAGCTAAATGTGACCGGTGCTTATCAACCCAGCTGGCATAAATAGGTTTCAACCTATCAAAACTTGGCATTCACCATTTGGTCTCATGAATAGCTGGGTTGTGATTTTCCATATTGTCTTTTAAATAGTTGTGATTCTTTCTAACTCTTGGAAAAATTTACATGTAGAAATGAACCTTTTGCACTTTTGCAAAAGAGTTTGTTTCTTAAATCATAAGTTTGTCCAAAATATTGGTGTAATACTACTGGACGGACAATTTTTCTTCTGCAAATGTACTTGACATAGTAGAACATAAACAAAATCAATGTATAGCCAGATTTTTCATACATGATGACAAATCACAACATGATGTTTTCCCTCCCATTTCTGAGAAGACTTGATGTGACATTGAAAAACAGAAAAGGGAAGAGGTGCTACATATTGTTAGTTATTGAGAGACCAGCTGAACCCGCCTTCTTAGCTCTTCAAAGGCCTGCATTGCTTCGCAGTCAAGGCCCCCAACAAACTACATATAGGCTTTCCAACCTCCTTTTATTTTTGCAAAAGCCAAAAGCCAACGAAAGAGCTCAAAAGCCACATATACTTTTGCCCAAAAGCTACTTTTACTCTAGTACAAATGTAAAAACAGGGTACTGTTGATGATCAAATTTGACATCACGTGCATATTTAAGCCTAATAATCTTGTCAAGATTTTTGTTTGGACACATATGTGGATCCACTATTCATGCAGGTGCAGTGGCTGCTGGTATTTCTAGAGAGGGCAGACAAGTTTGTGGTTTAGACGTACAAAGGCTTCATATGAATTTCATCTCAAGTATCGGGAGATTTTGAGGGTCCTGTCTGGCATCTACAGATCCTTCATGGTATTTCAACTAAGTCCATGGACGTAGACATATGAAACGAATAAGGCTTCAGGTTTCCTTATTTATTAAAATTATTATTATTATTACGTGGGGATCTACGACAAAGGAAATAATCGGCCTATCTTAGTGCAACCGGACTTATGCTAGCTACAGAGGAGACCAAGTTGGCCAGATGATTAATATTCATATGGTAATTAACCAGGGCAGTTCGCACGCCAAGGCAAGGAAGGAAGGAAAAACAAATAAAGAGATATACAGCTGATGGATACGGCAGCTGGAGAATAGAAGACGTAGAAGGAGAACTACCAAAACAGATGTCCGAACATGCTGACGTAGATACGGTTACGTATCAGCTGGCCACCTAACATACGTGACCAATTGTTGGATATATAGGATATGTACGTGTGAGGCTTAGCCGAATTAGATTAGATTTGTTTCATTCTGCTATGTTCTAATTGATGAAAAGGAAAGACCAACCGCCCTATAAATATAAAGGTACCAACCGCCCTATAAATATAAAGGGTGACGGTCGATCGACAATACACAATCGAACAAATCAATCTACTATATTATTTTGCATCTACTATTTTCTTTCTACTCTAGTTTTTGCTTCTTGTTCTTCGTTGCCGTCTACTTCGTCGTTGCGACAACGAGCACAAGGTCCTAGGGGCGGTCAGGCCGACCTAGGGCAGCCCATCGCCGCCGTTCTCCCTGACGGGATCCTTCCCGGGAGCGTGGGGTGTCAGGTTCCAAGAGCTCTCGCCGGCGTGTCTTGCGTATCGCGCTCCCGACCGAGACTCCCCTTGCGACTTGTCTTGCGCATCGCGCTCGTCGCGGGGGGCACACGTGACATGTTCGTGTGCGAACACACTTTTTGGCGACTCCGCTGGGGACGAGGGAAGATCAAAGTACATCTACGCCGCTGTCGTCATGTCTGACAGCAAGATTCCGAAGCCTACAGAAATCAGCACGGACAACATCGTCAAGCCAAGCTTTGATGAATTGTCCGAAGAGCATCGTCAAGCTTATGAAGCCTACAAGAAGAAGCGTGACCAGAAAGAGATGGAAAAATTTCTTGCCAACTTCAACAAAGACTGTCAAGGTAATATTAAAGCAATTGTCGAGATCACTTTCCCTCCTCTACAAGGCAAAGAAAAGGTACGACATTCTATAAGTAGCGCTTTTTCTCCTGAACAGTTGGCTGAATTAGAGTTTTGCGTTGCACAGAATAATGATCTTCTTAATGATGCTATGATAAATTTGATGAAAACTAAACAAAATACTCCACAGCCCTATAATTCATATCATGTAGATCCATCTACTAGTGCTGTAAACCCTGACCCAACAGCACCTATTAATTCATTGGAGTTGTCACAACAACCCTCATATGGCATGCCGATGAATTTCTTTCCTGGGCAACAAGCTAAACCTGGAAGTGAATTAATGGTAACGCCTACATATCCTAATCCCATTGTTAGCATACCATCTTTGGGAGGTTCAACACCAAATAAAACTATGCCACAATTTTCTACACTGTCGATGCCTACGTCACATGTTTTAAATACAGACAACACTCCTATAAATCTTAGGCCACCACCTAGAGCTCTTCCGACTAATTTAGAAGAAGTTATGGCTGGTTTATGAGAGGATATGCATAGGATGTTTGTTGAATCTTTTGGAGTTGAACCAAAAATTAGAGGACAAACTTATCAAAAGCCATATCCATCCAATTTTGATGCTATTGCTTATCCTCAAGGTTATAAAGTTCATGAATTTTCTAAATTTAATGGCGAGGATAGCAAAACCACATGGAGCACGTCAGTCAATATCTTGCTCAACTAGGTGAAGCGGGTTCTATGGATGAGCTAAAAGTTCGTTTGTTTGCTTTATCTTTAACTGGTACAACTTTTTCATGGTTTTCTGCTTTATCTCCTGGTTCTATTACTACATGGTCACAGCTAGAACAAAAATTTCATGATCATTTTTACAGCGGTGATAATGAGCTTAAGCTATCACATCTTACATCAGTTAGGCAAAAGCATGATGAATCAGTTTCAGATTATGTCAAAAGATTTAGAGATGTTAAAAACCGGTGCTATAGTCTTGTGATAGGAGAAAGAGACTTGGCTGATCTTGTACTTAATGGTTTTAAAACTCACATTAAAGAAAAATTAGAAGGTTATGAGTTTCTAACTGTTAACCAAGTTTTGCAGCGAGCTTTGGCTCAAGAAAGTCGAAGCAAAGATGTTAAAGATAATTATAAAACTAAAACTGATCGTCCTCGCATACATGTTATTGATTATAATTCTTGTTCGGATGATGAAGTTGATGTCTATGCTGCTGAATTTATTTGGCCTTCAAAGACCAAACCATATGCTTGTAGTGCTCTTAAGCTGATTCGCAAGAATCGTGAAGAGGAGATGAAATTTACTTTTGATATTGCTAAATGTGATAAAATCTTTGATGCTTTGCTGCAAGACAAGTACATTAAAATTTCACATACTATACTGTCGTTTGAGGAGCTAAAACGGCGAGCTTATTGCAAGTATCATAATTCTTTTTCTCATGCTACTAATGATTGCAATGTTTTTCGGCGAAAGATCCAATCGGCTATCAACGATGGACAATTGAGTTTTGCTGAAATACAAGTTGACAAAACTCCCTTTCCCATGAATACTTTAAACTTGGAACGGAAGAAGGTTTTACTTCGGCTTGAACAAGCCGAAGCTGTTAGAGGAAAGTCAGCTATTGTTATCGGTGAACCAAGAGTTGTAAGTACCGATGACAAGATCTTGAGAAGAGAGGTTGCGCTTGAGAAGGCCCCCAATGGCAAAGAGACATTAAAAATCACCATGAAAACTCATGTATCTGGAGGGCAAGCGCAGCAAGGAGGCCATGCAAAATTCATCAAGCCCAAAAGTCCAGTGGTTGGCAAGTGGAAGGTAAATGAAGCAAAAGTGCAGCAGAAGAAAATCAAGCCAACATTCGATATGCTGCTATCCAAGTATGCCAAACAAGTGGCCGATTCTAGCTCTAATCGGCCATCACAATTGAAGTGTTCAAGGTCACCTCCACGCCATCAATTTCAGCATCAATATGGTCCATATGGACCATGGGCTCTTGCATCATGGATGGCGCCACCTCCCTATGCGCCATATTATGCAAGAGATTACTATGGAGGATGGGAGCAGCCCCCAATGGCTCCATATGGTTTTCATCCTGGATGGGCAACACCAAGAAGACCTGTGTTTGAGAGGCTAACTCATTCCGCAAAAGGCCGTTTTGGTAGTGGTACTAATCGGCCACCACAAGTCTCTCCAATGAAGATGATGGTGAAACAAGAATGGCGTGCTAAGTCACCAAGTGTTGGAATTTCAGAACCAGCGAGCAAGCAAGAAGACAGATCTGCAGGTGCTAACACTATCAAAATTGGCACTAAAGATGTGGAGATTCAAGAAGTGGGTAAAGGGCCGATTATTATTGATAATTCAGCTAAATCTAGTGGTATTGTGGTTGCTGTCCAGCAAGGTGCAGGAGCTAATGATCATGAATCTAGTACTAGTGGCACCAAGAAAATTGATCCTAAATATACCCAACCAACATGGTGTCCTCCTGGCTTGTCCAAGACTAAGAGGAGGAGGCTGCAACGCATGAGAAATCAGCAAAAGGAAGACGAAAGGAGGGAGAAGCAAAGGGACGAATTTTTCAACCAAATTCGGCCTGTCATCAATCCAAAGCAAGTGTGGAAGCCTAAAGTTGATGGAAAAACAACGGCACTTCCATCTATTCCAGCAGCTGTTTCTCAACCCAGGAGGTACAAGATGCTATCCCAAACTCAACCATGTCACCTACAATGCTTCCTTCATCACAGACGCCGCTATTTACATTGGGAGATGACGAAGAGATGGTGGATTTTGAGCCGACACCCATCAGGGAAGGTATGGATATCAATATGGTTTATTACTTACCCGCTGAGTATCGTGCTGTTGATGAAGAGGGAGAGGTAGCCCAGCTGGATTTCGGTCCCAAGAATGCCATCTTTGAGAAGCCTAAAGAACCGGTGAAGCACTTGAAGCCGCTGTACATCAAGGGTCATATTAACGGATCGCCGGTTGCTAGAATGCTTGTTGACGGTGGAGCTGTGATTAATCTTATGCCATATTCAGTTTTCAAGAAATTGGGGCTGCGAGATGAAGATTTGAAGAAGACCAATATGGTGTTGAATGGCTTTGAAGGCAAGGAACCGATAGAGGCCAAAGGAGTTATTTATGTGGAACTCACCGTTGGAAGCAAGACTTTGCCAACTGCGTTCTTTGTCGCTGAGGTGCAAGGTAATTACAATATGATTTTAGGCCATGATTGGATACATGCTAACCAGTGCGTGCCATCTACCATGCACCAATTTCTAATCTAATGGGTTGAGGACGCCGTGGAGATGATATATGCAGATACATCGGCTTGTCTTGCTTTGGCTGATGCCATGGTGGATTGGCAACATCCTGAAGCTACTTGTTTGACAGGACGCAGCGATCTTCTAGACTTTGATTTCCTTAGTGCTACAAAAATGGTTTTGTGTCCCGTCATGTTAAAGCCGATTGGTGGTGATCGGCTCAAAAATATAATGTGATTAGATGGATCCTAGCTTAGATTGGTTGCAAAAGCAACTCGAGAATTATCGTTCTCAAGAGAACGGTATGCATGAATCCATAGAAGAGCTAGAATTTATGGATAAGTTAGGACAAGGTTTTTACATCGGCCGATCCATTAGAGGAGATAGACATTGGTGATGGATTGGTTCCTAGGCCAACTTTTATAAATAAAAATCTGAAAGTCGATTACAAGGTTAAGTTAATCGAGCTATTAAAAGAATATGTTGATATCTTTGCTTGGGAGTATCATGAGATGCCTGGCCTGAGCCGGGAGTTAGTTGAACATCGGTTGCCCATTAAGAGTGGTTTTAGACCTTTCAAACAACCAGCTAGAAGGTTCAATCCCAAGATATATGGCCGGATCAAGGAGGAGATTGATTGGTTGCTTAAAGCTAATTTTTATTAGACCTTGCAGGTATGCTGATTGATTTCCAAACATTGTGCCCGTAGAAAGAAAGGATCCGGCAAATTGAGGGCGTGCATTGATTTCAAAGACTTGAACAGAGCTACTCCCAAAGATGAGTATCCTATGCCTATAGCCGATATGCTTATTAACGATGCTTCTGGACATAAGGTCATTAGTTTTCTTGATGGTAATGCGGGGTATAACCAGATTTTTATGGCCGAAGAGGACATATCCAAAACGGCTTTTTGCTGCCCCGGTTTTCTTGGTTTGTTTGAGTGGGTAGTAATGACCTTTGGTTTGAAGAATGCCGGTGCTACATATCAAAGAGCTATGAATTTAATCTTTCATGATTTGCTTGGGGTTATTTTGGAGGTTTATATTGATGATATTGTTGTCAAATCGGATGGCATTGAACCACATTTGGCCGATTTGCGTTTAGCTTTTGATAGAATGAGGAAGTATAATCTGAAGATGAAATCCTTTAAAGTGTGTATTTGGTGTATCGGCTGGGGAGTTTTTAGGATTTATTATCCATGAACAAGGCATAGAAAATATATCCTAAGAAGATTGAAGTTATCCAAAAAATTCAGATTCCTGTATGCAAGAGAGATGTGCAAAAGTTCCTTGGCAAGGTCAATTATTTGAGGAGATTCATATCTAACTTGTCAAGGAAAGTTGATGCTTTTACACCTATCCTTCGATTAAAGAACAACGCTAATTTTACTTGGGGGGCAAAACAACAAGAAGCATTTGAAAATATAAAGCATTATCTAGTTACTGCACCGGTGTTGAAAGCGCCCAAACATGGACAGCCGTTTAGGCTTTATATTGCAGCGGAAGATAGAGTAATTGGTGCTGTTTTGACACAAGAAACTGAAGGAAAGGAGCATCCTATTGCATATTTGAGCTGACGTTTATTGGATGCTGAAACAAGGTACACCTTTATTGAAAAATTATGTCTTTCGCTGTATTATGCTTGCACAAAGTTGAGGCATTATTTATTATCTAGTGCTTGCATAATAGCGTGTCAAACCGATGTCATTAAATTTTATGTTGCATAGACCAATTCTTAGTGGTAGGATTGGTAAGTGGGCTTATGCTTTAATTGAATATGATTTGGCCTATGAACCTTTGAAATCTATGGGTGGCCAAATTGTTGCTGATTTTATTGTTGAACATCGGATTGATGATAAGCATAATGTTGATCTTGACCTTGTTTTCCTAGTACCATGGAAATTATATTTTGCTGGTTCAGTTTGTAGCAATGGTCAAGCTGTTGGTGTTGTTTACATTTCTCCATATGGTGCTGGTTTTGAAGCCTCATGTCGCTTAGAATTCTTTTGCACAAACAATCAAGCCGAATATGAAGCTTTACTGTTCAGGCTAGAGCAGTTGGCTGCTATAGGTGCTACGCATATTGAGGCTTTTGGTGATTCATTATTAGTAGTGAAGCAAGTATCTAAGGTTTTTCAATGCTTTGATGAATCACTTAATGTTTATCTTGATACATGTCTAGATATTATTGCTACCTTGGATTCCTTTAGTATTGCTCATATATCTAGACATGAAAAATTGGAGAGCAAATGAGTTAGCGTAGCAAGCATTTGGCTATCACGTTCATCGTGGCGTGTTTTTACATCTCGCAAGAGTCGATGTCTTGTCTTGCTAACGTAGGCAAGGTCAAACCGCAGCCCACCGATTCGGCCACTAATTTTAAAGCTTATGTAGGTGAAGACAAAGATTGGAGGAAACCCATTGTTAATTATTTGCAAGATCCTAGCAAGAGGGTGGACAAGACGGTTCAGCGGATGACATTCAAATATTTGTTGATTGACAATGATCTTTACCGTCAAAACGTTGATGGTATTCTTTTGAAGTGCTTGGATGAGGACCAAGCGAGAGTTGCTATGGGAGAGGTACATAAAGGCATATGTGGTACACATCAGTCGACACACAAGATGAAGTGGTTGCTACGACGTGCTGGTTTTTTATTGGCCGACGATGATTAATGATTGCTTTAGATATTACAAGGGATGTGAAGCTTGTCAAAATTTTGGTAATATTCAGCTAACTCCCGCTGCTATGTTTCATCCTATTGTCAAGTCGTGGTCGTTCAGAGGTTGGGGATTGGACTTTATTGGACAGATTCATCCTCCATCGTCAAAGGGCCATTGGTTTGTGTTAGTTGCTACTGATTATTTTCACCAAGTGGTCTGAAGCAGTACCTCTCAAAATATGACACATGTGGAGGTAATTAAATTCATAACCGAGCACATTATTCATAGATTCGGCATTCCTCAAACATTAACCTCGGATCAAGGGTCTTCCTTTATATCATCTCAACTTCGAGATTTTGCTGAATTATATAAGATAAAGTTGTTGAACTCCTCTCCATATTATGCCCAAGCCAATGGACAAGCGGAGTCCACAAATAACATATTGATCAAACTCATCAAAAAGAAGATTGAAGATAATCCTAGAAGATGGCATGAGGTGTTGTCCGAGGCTTTTTGGGCGCATAGAATCTCAAGGCATGGTGCAACTAAAGTAACTCCATATGAACTTGTATATGGACAAGAGGCCGTTTTGCCCGTGGAGGTAAATCTGGACGCCTTGAGATTGGCCAAGCAAAATGACTTATCGGCAATGGATTTCCACAATTTAATGATGGACAATATTGATGAGGTTGCCGATAAGAGATTAGAAGCATTGAAGGCTATTGAGAGAGACAAGTTACGGGTAGCAAGAGCATATAACAAGAAAGTCAAGTTGAAAAGTTTTCAAGTTGGTGATCTAGTATGGAAGGTGATTCTACCGATTGGCTCAAAGGATAACAAGTTTGGGAAGTGGTCTCCGAGTTGGGAAGGTCCTTTCAAATTGCAAGAGTGGTTCCCGAAAATTCATATTTGGTGGAATCATTGCAAGGTACTTTGCTGCCCCGTGCTCTCAATGGCAAATATTTAAAAAAGTTTCATCCAAACGTGTGGCAAGAAGCTTAAACATGTATGGCCGGTATGTGTTATCGCCCTAAGACTTTTATATGGCCGGTATTTAACTATCGTCCTTAGAACAAAATAAATATGGCCGATGATTGTGTTGACATCGTCCTTAGTTTTGGAGCAAAGGATGTTTATTTTTTGGTACACAAGCTTTACCAAAAAACAGGGGGGCATGTGTTGATGATCAAATTTGACATCACGTGCATATTTAAGCCTAATAATCTTGTCAAGAAGTTTGTTTGGACACATATGTGGATCCACTATTCATGCAGGTGCAGTGGTTGCTGGTATTTCTAGAGAGGGCAGACAAGTTTGTGGTTTAGACGTACAAAGGCTTCATATAAATTTCATCTCAAGTATCGGGAGATTTTGAGGGGTCCTGTCTGGCATCTACAGATCCTTCATGGTATTTCAACTAAGTCCATGGACGTAGACATATGAAACGAATAAGGCTTCAGGTTTCCTTATTTATTGAAATTATTATTATTATTACGTGGGGATCTACGACAAAGGAAATAATCGGTCTATCTTAGTGCAACCGGACTCATGCTAGCTACAGAGGAGACCAAGTTGGCCAGAGGATTAATATTCATATGGTAATTAACCAGGGCAGTTCTCACGCCAAGGCAAGGAAGGAAGAAAAAACAAATAAAGAGATATACAGCTGATGGATACGGCAGCTGGAGAATAGAAGACGTAGAAGGAGAACTACTAAAACATATGTCCGAACATGCTGACGTAGATACGGTTACGTATCAGCTAGCCACCTGACATATGTGACCCATTGTTGGATATATAGGATACGTACGTGTGAAGCTTAGCCGAATTAGATTAGATTTGTTTCGTTCGGCTATGTTCTAATTGATGAAAAGGAAAGACCAATTGCCTTATAAATATAAAGGGTGACGAACGATTGACAATACACAATCGAACAAATCAATCTACTATATTATTTTGCATCTACTATTTTCTTTCTACTCTAGTTTTTGCTTCTTGTTCTTCGTTGCCGTCTACTTCGTTGTTGCGACAACGAGCACGAGGTCCTAGGGCGGTCAGGCCGACCTAGGGCAGCTCATCGCCGCCGTTCTCCCTGACGGGATCCTTCCCGGGAGCGTGGGGTGTCGGGTTCCAAGAGCTCTCGTCGGCGTGTCTTGCGTGTCGCGCTCCCGACGAGACTCCCCTTGCGACGTGTCTTGCGCATCGCGCTCGTCGCGGGGGGCACACGTGACGTGTTCGTGTGCGAACAGGTACCCCTGCTTTCACCTGCTTTGGTGGGAGAAAATTATCCACCATGCCGCTGGTTATGGAAAAAAACGATTCGTTCTTTTTTCTTTCCCGTGACTGTCGCGAGTCTTCCCCCGCGCTCCCTCGCGTCCGCCGTGCCCTCCCGGCCGCCGCGCATCCCGGCGAGCCCCATCCCCTTCCCCTTCCCCCTCCGGCCGCCGCGCGCTCCCTAGCCGACGCGCGCTCCGGCGAGCCCCCTCCCCTTCCCCCTCCGGCCCGCGAGCCCTCTTCTCCCCTCCCCTCCCTCTCCCTCTCCCTCTCCGGCTGGTGGCCACGTCCCAGGCACCGGTGACCGCAGTGCTCGCGGTCCGGGATGCACAGGCGCCTCCTCCACTTCCTCCCCCGTCTGGCGAGCCCCCTCCCATTCCCCCTCCGGTCGGAGCGGCGTCTGCGAGGATCTGCGAACCGGAGCGGCGTCACGGAAGAGCTCGGGCCGGCAAGCCGTGCGTCGTCGCGCCCCTGCCGCTGGACCTGCCCGAGTCGGCCGCAACCCCGCCGGAGGCCGGCACGTCCCTCACCAGTTGCGCCTCCCTACTTCCTTTGACCCCATTCCCGGCGGCGACAAAGGTCCAACTCCCTCCGATTTCTGTGGCAAGAGGACGGAGAAGACCATTTTGTGTGCATGACATGTGGGTCCGTGTGTTAGTGAGAAAAGCTTTTACAAAAGCCACAACTGTTCAGCCAAACGGACTTTGAACTTTCTCACAGTAGCTTCTTCAAAGTAGCTTTTGCAAAAGCTACAGCTCACAACAGCTTTTGAAAAAGTCACAGCCCAATCAAACAGGACATAGAGTAGCAAAACAAACAATCCGAGCATCCCGTCAGGTTTTGGAGGTCTTGAATGCATATGGCATACGACAAGACAAAATCAGAATTCAATGTTCAGGCAGTGAGTTATCTATGAGCCTCATGACTGTTTCGGTGCAGTTGCCAATATGTGTTATTAAATTAAGTCATAATCTACTAATACACATTCTGAAGTAATCAGAGTTTAAGCATAATCATATTATACAGTCACTATTTCTAAGTTTTATGATATTATTAGAGTGTCCCAGCTCATTTGGATTGAAGTTGCTCCCATCCACAGGCAACAGACATGTGAATGTCTGGTTCTTTAATGAAGTTATGCATCACCTGATCCACATGTTTTTTTCTACTGCCCTCTACTCATATATGACGTCTACGTTTATGTATATTTATTTTACAGACTCTATTTCTCCTTATATTTGTTGACGGATGCTTATTTAGTATTAATCCTCCCTACCAAAGAAGCAATCAAAATGTGCTGTCATCAGTTTGGTAACATCTAACTTTGTGGTATTTATTTGGGGAACGTATCCTGTGCAAACTACAACTTCGTAAAAACCCGTACAAACCATGTCAGAAAAGTTATCTAAATTCACAAAAAAAATCACACATGGAGATGATACGATGATACATAATCTTGTAAATATCTTGTCCAAACTCGACTTCGTTTGTTAGATATAAAAACAATAAATTTCTAACAAATCATCAGGACACCTTTCTTACTTAAAATTTCTTATTTTTTATATCTCACAAATGAAGTCGAGTTTGGACAAGATATTTTACAAAGTTGTGTATCATCATATCATCTACATGTGTGATTTTTTTGATGAATTTAGACAAATTTTTTGATATAGTTTATACGAGTTTTCACGAACATTATGGTTTCCACATGATACGTTACCATTTATTTGACGTTGCATGTTGGTCCATGTGAGGTTTTGTGATTAAAGACAACCTGTGGTTATTGACAAATTTCCATGAATTTTTTCCCTTTAATAATCCATCCCTTCTCGATCTGGTTGGACTATTTATTTCATTTTTCACGTGTTCTTTGTGTGTGTGCACGCGCGCGCACGCGTGTGTGCTGAAATCATCTAGGCAAATATATTCCATGTTGTTGATGGCTTGTATATCTTGATTAGTTATTAAACATCCTGGTAAAGTTTCATTTGTCACCACTCTGTTCTATTTTCTTCAGTACCATTACTTTTTTACATTTTAGCTCCATATTGGGTTGGACACTTTTACCCTCAAAACCTATTACCAAACCAAAGTATTGAATCAAAGTATCGTTTTTCAGTGTTCGGTGTCGGTATTAGTTCCAGGTTTTGATGACATCGGTAATCGGCGTTGGTAACGGTTTTCAGCCGCTGGGCACTAAGTTTCCAAAGAAAACCAAGCTTTTTAACCCAAGGCCTATCCTTCCATCGTCCTAAAGTCAGCAACTCAGCACATCCCTTCCATGTCCCCTGGCACATCTCTCCTCTTCTCTGATAGATCTTAGGGATCTACTAACAGTAGATTAGTTGGGTACAATACTTAGAATAGGTGTAGTATGACGGATCTGAGAAGAACAGAGAGAGGTAGAAGGTTAGGGTTAGAGTATACCACCATCAGTAGATCCTGGCGTCTTGGTTTAATCCGCCATGGAGCCTGGGGTGTCCTGCGGAGGAGTTGGTGAGGTCGCCAGAGTCAGGGACGGCACCGGCGTCGTGGTCGTCGTTGTGGCGGTGGAGGTGTTCTTTCCGTCACTGGCAGCAGACCCTAGATCGGCTAGGGTTAGGAGATGTCGGTGGGTTACTGTAGCTCGGCAATCAACTTGTATTAGAGCCCTGACCCCCACCTCCTATTTATGTACTGCTGTGTGACAGGGGCCCTCCAGCCATAGATGGGCTGGGCTCCCCGATCAGGAGCAGATCAAGGTCCTAGTGGACCGTTGGGCCCATTAGAGAGAGAGATCAATACTAACATTCTCCCCCCTTGATCTCTTCTAATATCTTATCTTAATCTTATCTTAGTCTTAACTTAAAACTTAACTATTTTACTCCACCTTCATTTATAGAGAAAAGCGTAGAGCATGTCTCATTGTCACAGAAGAAAATTTCCATTGGACTTGACAGCTACATTACATTTCTCTAAATTGAAATAGAGTTCTAACTAAGGGCCCTAAGTGTTCAGGAATCATAAGCTTTCCCTTAAACCCATGCCAGCTAGGTGTTTTTAAACACGTTGGGTGGTAAGCCTTTTGTGAGCGGATCCGCTAACATGTTCTCTGTCTTAATATGCTCTAGACTTATAACATGATCCTGAACTCTTTCTTTCACAACATAATACTTAATGTCAATGTGTTTGGTAGCACCACTTGACCTATTGTTGTGAGCGTATTCAACTGCTGGATTATTATCGCAGTATAACTTAAGTGGTCTCTCAATGTTGTCTACCACTCTTAAACCGGGAAAGAATTTATTAAGCCAATTCACCTGCCCCGAGGCCTCATAACATGCTACAAACTCCGCATACAACGTGGATGATGTCACGTGGGTTTGTTTGGAGCTCTTCCACGATATAGCCCCATTTGAGAGAGTGAATATGTAACCTGACGTGGATCTTCTTTCATCTCCCGCATAATCTGAATCTGAAAATCCCACTATCTCTAGGGAGTTAGTCTTACTAAAACATAGCATAAAGCCTTTTGTGCCTTGCAAATAACGCAAGACCTTCTTAACTAAAGTCCAGTGTGCTATTCCTAGATTTTTTTGATATCTGCCAAGTAACCCGGTAACGAAAGATATGTCAGAGCGAGTACAAATTTGAGCATATTGTAAGCTTCCGACAGCTGAAGCGTAAGGTACTGATTTCATTTGCTCGAGCTCGACTTTATTCTTGGGACACTGATGTTCCCCATACTTATCGCCCTTGACTATGGGTGCAGATGATGAACTGCACTTATGCATACTATATTTCTTAAGAACCTTATCTATGTATTGCGAACACATGGTTGATATGTGCCCATGATGTTCACTTTTGATGATAAGTGATTGATCAACATGTGAGTATTTTAGTTTGAGTGGTTTATTCTAATCCTTGCGAAAGCAAGTGTGTGCCTGTCTATCGGCTTGTGGTGTGCAGGTACTATGCCCGGAGACAGTGGTCAATGGCGTGGAGAAGGTCGAGTAGAGGCTTGCTGTGCCGATGGACTGAGAGCGGTGAAGGGCGGAAGCGGGGCTCGAACTGAGGGACCATGGGCGCCGGCGGACTAGCTGTGGTGGCTAGTACTTGCACCGACGAGCGCGAGAAGACATGGAGGTAGACCGAGTTGACCTAGTCAAGACGGTGGACGAGCGAGTCGAGCGGAGGCTCATGGGACTCGGAGTCCGACCGGGCGAGGACAAGGTGGCTCGAGTCGAGCAGTTTGGTGGTTTGGACCTCAAAACGATGGGTGGACGGTTTCCGAGTTTGGGCCTCAAAACTCGGGGTTCGGTAGTTGAGCCGAAAGCTACCAGTGGTGCGTTTCGCAGGTTTGGGCCTCAAAACCCGGCGGAGCTTCCGAGGAAGCGGGGGCGGCACGTGGCGGTATCTTGGAGGTTGCGTCGAGGTGACATCATGTCTGGGCAGGAAGCGGGCCGTCCGATGAAAACCTAGAAGATATTTCGGGAGCTTGGACTGCAGTGTCTCAGGACTAGGTAGTTCACTCATGTATCGAGGGGCTAAGTGAAAATGTCCACTTAGACCTCCTTATAAGGGGATGAAGGGTTATCTTCATCCTCACCTCTTGCATTTGCCTTCCTCCCTCTCATTCCTAGGTTTCCCCTCCCCTAGTGATTCTTTCTTGAGGTCCACAAGTTGGTCTTTGTAAGAACTGATTTGTGTCAAGGAATGGAGGCCGTAACCCCCGTGTCCTCTGGGATTCGATTCATGAATTGCTTGTCTCGTGTTCTTCGCGTTTTTGCAATTCCCCTCTCCGGTGTTTTTGCTTGATCTCTCTCGTTTCTTGATCTTTTTGCAAACCACTTGTTGGAGAAGGTTCTAGGATCCCTTGTGAAGGGTTTTGACCGAAGGAATCGAGTTCGTTTGGGGTGAGCATGTAGATCGGGCGATTTTCCTTTCTCCGGTCATTTTTCTTCTACCTCTCGGATTTTGATTTATCCTGAATTTTGTGGGGCACCAAAGGCTATGAAAATCATGGAGTAGCATCAGTACTACCTCAGGAGGCTTCCCACAAAATTTGGGGTCAATCAGAGTTGATTTGATCGAGTTTCAACATTTTCCAGAATTCAGCCGAAATTAGCTCGCTAATACCGGACGTGTCCGGTATGAATTCCGGACGTGTCCGGTATTTTCTGTTTGGAATTTTGAGCTGAAATTTGTGGAGACCTGCTTCTTGGTGTCTATAATCTAGGGTTAAAATTTCAGAATTTTTGGACACCATTTGATAGGGTTTTCGAATTTTCTCTTGAGACCTGTCTGGGCTGAAAAAGCAAATCAGACGTGTCCGGTATTCGCTGGAGCAGTTTTTGAAAATTGCTATCTTGAGCGTTTGGGCTCCGAATTGCGTTCTGTTTGTTGCATTGGGTTTCTACCATGTCAAGGAACTTATCTAGGTGCTCTTTTCACCAGTTGACTTGGGTGTTTTAGATTCGAGTACTTGTTTCTCCCATATAGAAGTTGAGTGTCTCATTTTCTTTCCTTCGACTCGGTTAGTGAACTTAGCGCTTTCATGGTGTCCCGCTGTGTTCCTAGGGAACATCCACCCTCTTCTTGGGTCGTGGACATCACGGTGATTATGCTTGGATTTGGAGGGATTTTGGGACATCGGCCAAATCTTTCGAAAGAAATTTGAGGCTCACATTCACCCCTTCAATTGGTATCAGAGCCGGTTAAGGATCATTCCACCTTACACGGTTCTTGATCCGCGAAGGCGACATGGAGCGAGGTGTTGGCAAACCTCCGTTTTTCGATGGAACGAATTTTGCCTATTGGAAGGTGTGCATGTCCGCTTACCTTCAAGGGCTTGATTCGAAGACTTGGGAGATTTGTGAGAATGAGGATTATGTGGTTCTTGGTGCTCAGATCAATGAGATTCAAGTCACGCAACATGGGTCAAACGCAAGAGCCCGTAGTATCCTCTTCTCAAGTTTGTCTCTTCCTGAGTTTGAACGAGTCTCGAGTCTCACTACGGCGCGAGAGATCTGGCAAACACATGTGAGATATCATGAGGGTAATCCTCAGATCAAGTCCAGACTCTTCGACACATACGGTAGGGAGTACGAGAACTTCGTACAGTTGGGGGGCGAATCTGTTGACGGGATGTTCACTCGTTTCCCAATCTATCGTCAACAAGATGCGTGCCAATCGGGCCAACTTGCCCTATGACGATCATGAGATGGCTAACAAGCTTTTTGCACGCTCTTGATCGGAGGGTGTGGGAGATGAAGGTGGCTGCCATCCAGGAGTCACCGGGGTATGATGCCCTGTCTGTGGACGAGCTGTTCAGCAAGCTCAAGTCCTCTGAGGTTGACCACCAAACCCGGGCCAAGCTTGAAAACCCGTCGAATCCATCTATGGCATTGGTTTCCGGCCCCGGCGGTGTGTCTTCTTCCTCTAACCCTTCACAAGCTTTGTTCGTTTTGTCTTCTTTGGTTTCTGTGACAGAGGAACAAGTGGAGGCTCTTGGAGATGATGAGCTGGCTTTGGTCATCATTAGGTTCTCGCGGTTTCACAACAACCACTTGAACCGACGACGTGGTGGCTCGGCCAAGGGGTGCTATCGCGGCAGTGATGAGGATCATTTCATCGCAAACTGCCCCAAGAAAGCTGCGGGCGACTACACCAAGCGCAAGGAAGAGCTGTAACACCCCGATGTTACTTTACTAAAAATGGCATATCATCATAAGCATCTAGAATCATCTATATGCTTGATCACATGTGATTCATACAACTAAAAAGAGTTTATTTTCATGTGCATAGTATTTCTAGAGTGGTTTTATGCCTTAATGAAAAATGCTGAAAATTCTTTTCCGAAAACCTTAATTATGGGGGTTAAAAATGTGACCTCAACATGGAGTTTAAAAACTAATGAGAATTGGACTTTTAGTGTATTGACAATGTTGTGGAACTTTTCAAACTAAAAAAAATCTATGTTTAAAGTTTTTCCACTTGTATTCAACTTTTAAAAGTAATTGCAAAAAGAGTAATTGATTTCCAAGTTTAAATTCAAATTCAAATATGCTTTTCAAAAACTAACTAGAATTTTAATATGGTCCTTTAACCAAAGTTGTAGATAATTCAAAACTAAACAACTTTTATTTTTGAAGATTTTCAAGTTTTATTAAAAATCTGGAGTAATTTAAAAGGGGGAAATCAATTTCAAACCCTTTATCAAATTCGAAAGTGATTTCAAAAACCAAGCAGATTTTTAACTTTGTCCTTTTACAAAAGTTGTAGATAATAAAAATCTGAGAAACTTTGATTTTTGGATATTTTTGAGTTCAGTTCAAAATTTGAGAGTAATTTGCAAAACCGAGTCAGGGGCATTTCGGTAATATCGCAAACAGTACCAGGGGAGGTGCACCGCCGCCGCCGCCGCTGTCCGCCGTCGCGCTGGCCTTCTCGTGCGTTCTCGCGCGCCAGCGAAGACTCCAGCGTGTAGAGCTTATCCCCACGCGTCGGTTGAGTACGTTCCCGAGCCTTGGTATATAGGGGATCACCCTTATCCGCTACCGCCATCGCCCTCTGTTTTCCGCCGCCGCATGGCTGTCCCCGCTCCGGCGAGCTCTGCTGCTCGACTCAGCCATTCCTACCTTCATCTAGTGCCAGGAACAGCTTCTCAATCCTCTTGCACCTCACCAGAGCCTGTTGGTTGAAGCTCAAACGCACTAAATCGCTCGGAACGGCTTCGTCTTCCCCGTTTCCGGCGTACCCGAAGCCGCTGATCGGCCGCGTCGTGGCCACGGGTTCTGAGAGGGTTTCAATCTTGTTTTTCTCCTTGTTTCGCACTCCTTGTATACATGCAGTGCTTTCTCGCTAATTGGATGATCGTTTTCCTCTCTGATTCACGCAGCACACCGACGAGCAGAGCTTGCCGCGCCGCCGTCGTCACCTTCGTCGTCGGCAACACCTTTCCGAGCGCTCATAGACATTCCTAGCGCGAGCTCCAGATCCGAGGTATGCTTCTCGTCCTCTATCTGTGCTCGGTTGATCTTGAGATGCCCCAGGTCGTTTTGTCCGCGTGCGTGCCGTGATGTCCGCCGCCAGGTCCGGCGTTCGGCCGCACTTTTCCGTAGTTTTTAGGGCCCTTTTGACGGGTGCGCTGGGTTGTGGTGGGGCGCGGGGTTCGGTGGTGACTCGCTTGGCCGCCGGAAAGCTGGGGTGCCCGGCGCAAGCTAAGCCCGAGCCAGCTGCCCCATGGCTCCCGGGCGAGGGTGCCTGGTGCCCTCTTTTTGGAACCGTGTGCCTTGGGGGGTTCGGATGAGGTGAGAAAGCCGCCGGGGGGCTCATTTTGAGCGAACCCCGCTCGCCCGCCGGCGACTCGCGCCTTTCTTGTCGCCGCCGGCTGTGGGGCTGGCAATGAATCCGGCGGCAGCGTGTGCCTGCAGTAATGTTTTTTTTTTTTTTTTTTTAATGAATAACCTGATTTGCAAATTTTTGCTAAAATTTTTTATACACTTTATAAATTATGAAATAATTTGAGCAGTTTCTCTGAAGTATGTAAAAAAAATAAAAAAAATTATAAAATTTACTTTTTCTTATTTTTGTTTGCTATAAAAATCCCCCTTTTTAAATTAAAAATGTTTTTTCATTTTTTTTAATAAATTATATGTTGTTCAAAAAATTCTGAGAATTTTTTGCAATACTCCCTCTCTGGTAGCCAAAAAAAAGTTTGGGCTAATTTTGAATAAGTTCATAAAATCACCTTTAATTAGTTATTAAATATTAAAAAAAGGTAAATGTATTTCCAAAATTTTTTTCATGAGTTATTTATAACCCCAAAAAAACCATAGAACTGTTCTGCAATCTGATTTTAAATAACTATATAAAAATTTTGAGATTTTTTTAAATAAATTAATTTTTTGACCCTTTTTTTAATTAATAAACAACACTAGTTTTTTAAAAAAAAGGGAGTTGTTAAAAATTAAGGTATTTAGGATATTTTTGGGATTTGTATATTTTTTGATTGATTGATGCCCTTTGGCATAATTATGAGTCCTTTGGCAACTAATTCATTGTTTAAAAATTAATTATTAAAATTATACTTAAATAAAAGTTCTAATTAAAGTAATAATTAATTAGAAAACCCTGATCACAGGTTTGAGTGATTTTTTGGGTGATTCTAATCAAGTCATTAACCTTAATGACTTTTCTTGTTTGATGAGTACTTTAAATTTTTATTAGTGCTTTTACATACAAGTATTAACTTGGCCTTTTAACAAATAAATTTTAATCGGGTTTAAATGCAAATAAACTTAATCTCTCAGTTCTATTGAAAATTATTTTTCTTTTTAGTTTAAATTAAATTTAAAATTTTAAACCTTAATTAAGTCTTAAGATGCAACTGTACCAGAAGGTAATTGTACTCAAGGGTTACTTAATATTTTTACAAAACCCACCAACTAAGTTTCTTTCACCTTGTTAAAAAGTAAAAGTAATATTCAAGTTTTGTGATTGCAAGCAACACAATTTACTTTCTGCACATCTTAAACATGGCATGTCCCTCTCTCGTTTGAAACGAATCGGGGAAAGGGGAATCACGTTAGAGTTCGTCACCATCGTTAAGGTTGGGTTCAGCATCTGGGTGCAACCCTGAGGTCGCACCCGCAACCCAAGGGAAGCCTCGTGCATTTAAACAATTTTCCTTTTGGTTTAAAGATATTTCCCCGCTAACTTATGGGGTTAAAAATTGCAGAAAAACTCTTTATAATGGATACCTAATTGATGCATTGTCAAAACCCTTTAGTATTTAATACTTTTCCTGATACCGGAAATGCAAAATTTTATGCAAATGCTTTCCATGCTTAAATCAAAAACCAGGTGATTTTCCCATCACCGGAATTTTTTTGAGGATACCCTTTTTTAAATTTTAACTTTCTTTTATGGAACAATGAAAAAAATGTTTGGGGGTAATAAAATTCCGAACTGGGGGGAAAACATGTTGGGAGCCCCCCAGATGGGTCGTCTGGGGAGGGTTCTTTCCGCCTGGCCGATTTGGAACGTTTTGTTTTGGAGCTATTGGACAACCTTTCAGACGGGCACATACTTCGGGGAACTAACTTCGGCTATTTCCCTGCGAGAACGGTTAACCCGCACTGGAGTGGAGAGATAGCAGAGTATGTGTAACCCCCCCCGGCCTAGGGGGGGACTAGGGCTGGGTGGAGGGGTACTGGCTCCGGTGGCGGAACCCCGGTCTTGGGTGCAGATCCTGTTGACACTGTTTTTCGACACTTCAAATGGGGTGAGGGTTGACTGGGTGATACATTCTCCCTCGGGTCGGAAAGTAAGTTTTAATGGCCCCACAGTGCAAAAAAAGGGCCCGTAGTTCCGAGGGAAACTGGGGGTTTTTGCCCACAAGGGTTAAATTGGCGGTCTTGCCGTTTTCTGATGAGCGCTATTGCCCTTTTCCGATAAAGACTCGTTGCCGATGCCGAAAGGGCTCGTTCCAATTGCCGTGGAAGATATTTTCCGATTGCCGACAAGGGTTTATTCCGATTGCCGACAGGGGATGCACCAAACGGGAAAATGTTGCCGAGCCGAGAGCGTAACTTAGCGCTTTGGGGGGAGCTGAAGGGTTTCCGTGGGTTTAAGAAGGAAGGTGCGGATTAAAAAAAAAATCTCTGAGGAAGTTTCCATCGGAAAAATGTAAGGAAACTGGGGTTCTGCCCAGTATTATTATAGTAGTTTGGTCCGACCTTCATGGGGCGTTTATTTTTTTCTAAAAAAGGTTGTTTTTAGGAAATAAATATTTCAACCGCCCTCGTGAAACATTTCCTTTAAAGTAAAGGGGTTTTAGGGAAAAAATGTGTCGTGTCATTGTACAAAACCCCCATGTGGGAGTATAAATATGAGCCCGAGGGCTATGGAATAGAGCAATCCAATTCAAACCAAATCAATTACTTTTATCTTATTTACCTTTCCAGCAATTTATCCTTTCTTATGCATTAGTTATAGCTTTAACGAGTTCTTCAAGCTTTCGACGGGCTGCATCATCCTGATCTCCGTCAAAATCCTTGTTAGTTCCGTGTGGGAGTACCTCTAGCTTCGGCAATCCGGGCGCATCGCTGTTTGCCTCGTCTAGCTCTGCTCTAGTTATCCGTGATCAACCTGAGCCTTGACGTCCGGGCGCATCGCTGTCGTCTTGTTCATTTGTCATAGTTATCATCCTTGTCGATTGATTGGTCAAATCGACGGCACACCCTCGACATCGAGCTTTGGGTAATAGCCCGAGGTGTTCACAGATCTGACGCTTTTTGTGTCAACACCTCTTTTGGCAACACCCCGGTGGGACCTGATTATACAAATCTACACATCCGGCATGGCTGATCACGCCGATGTTAATCAGAGGAATGTCATTGAAGTGTCTGAGGCTGATCTGAAAGATGATCAGAAGCAGGCCATGGAGCGGGCTATGGAGGAATACAGGCAGCTGTACCTCAAATTCTTCAGCCTCAGCAGGAGCGGCGAAGCAATTCAGAAGCAAGATCCGCCGTTGCCAGGGCAGGTCACGTACGACGCCAACCCTGGCAAGCTACAAGAGATGGTTAACGCCGCTGTAAGTCAAGCTTTGATTAACCACTCTAGCGTGCTGTCCAATACTGTCTACAATGCTGTTGCACAAACATTCAAAGAAGGACATGCACCGCGATATGCCGGCCCAGCGTACCATCAACCTAGGATGGCATCTGCAAGCCCATCGGCGGCTCAGATGGTGTCTTCCACCCCGGTGGAACCGTCTGCCGATGTGGTTACGTCACCAAGACCGAACGCCGGCGATGCTACCAAGTTCAACGCAGATCCAGCCGCGTCGGCAACTTCAGGACCAGCCCCCGCCAACTGGTGGGGATAACGGTATGCCTCCGAATCTGTAATGCTGGCTCTAACCTGGTGCAGGAAGACGGTTCAACCTGGAAGAACTCTACAGCATCGGCAGCACAGCCACAGCCGATGGCTCATGTGATGCACAACTCCGCGCCTGCTCCAACCATACAAGTGCCATCAGATGATCTCCAAGT
Organism: Microstegium vimineum; assembly: GCA_022036555.1. Lineage (NCBI taxonomy): Eukaryota > Viridiplantae > Streptophyta > Magnoliopsida > Poales > Poaceae > Microstegium > Microstegium vimineum. The sequence goes on from CM039123.1 coordinate 30,721,263, forward strand.
GATCCCCAACATACCTCTGATGCCACCATCGCAAGCTCTGTGCCAATGCAACACATTATAACCACCGGTAGTCAATCTCTGGCGGCAAACGCTCAAGCCGGAGCTCCGTATCCCCAAGGCAACCTGGTGATCAATTGCTCCAAGATTCAAGAGCCGCATGCTCCGGTCAGCTATCAACCATCGACAAGTCACATGCCGATGCCTTACAATATGGGATGGGTCAACCAGCCACCGGCTCAGCAGCCCGGCGCGCCAATATGTTATTATGGAGGCCCAGCTTACATCCAAGGCGGATCATCGGTACAACAACCGATGAACGTAATAGTCCAGCCGACTCCGCCAAGTATGTCAAATCATCCATCGGTAAGCCAACCGATGCATAGCATGCAAATGACTGATGCTGCGCCTGCGACAACTGCATATCTTCAAGGGGCGCGTCAGCCGACTCCGCCAAGCATGCCAATCTATCCATCGGTAAATCAGCCGATGCATAGCGTCCAGATGACTGGTGCTGCGCCCATGAGTACTGCACATTTCCAAGAGGTGCGTCAGCCGACTCCACCAGTCGATAATCAGCCAATGAGTCTGCAGGAGCAGGATGCGTATTGGGTCGGTAAGATTGCCGAAGTCATGAAGGAGCAATTCGGTATCAAACCCAAGGTCAATACATACTCCTATCGGACCCCGTACCCGCCTGCATATGACTTGATTCCTCTCCCAAATCGGTACAAGGTGCCTGATTTCACCAAGTTCTCCGGCCAGGACGACACGTCGACGATGGAGCACATCAACCGCTTCATTATCCAGTGCGGGGAGGCTGCTAGCAGGGAGGAATTAAGGGTAAGACTGTTCTCGTCATCATTGTCTGGATCGGCTTTCACATGGTTCATATCATTACCTCCAAATTCTATAATTACATGGGCCGATCTGGAGAGGCAATTTCACAAATACTTCTTTGCTGGCATACATGAGAAGAAGCTTACCGATTTGGTTAAAATGAGATAGCGCAACGACGAATCAGTAGAAAGTTTTGTGCAGAGGCTGCGGGATGTGAAGAACAAGTGCTACAGTCTGGTGCTTGATGATCGGCAACTAGCAGATTTGGCCTTCCAGGGGTTACTGCCGCACATCAAGGACAAGTACGCGTCCCAGGAGTTTGAGAGCCTAAGTCACCTGGTGCAGAGGATTGGCGATCAGGATGTCAAAGCCTTTGAGCCCAGGAAGACTTGGAACAAGAAGGTGACCTTCATCGGGAGAGAAGAAGACTCTGGATCGGATGAAGAGCTGAATGTCAATGCGGCCGAATGGGTGAAGGATAAGAAGCCTGTGTCTTGTCCGTTCGGCCAAAAAGAAACAAAAAGGTTCACCTTTGATATCACCAAGGCCGATAGGATGTTTGACCTATTGCTGCAAGAGGGGCGAATCAAGTTGGCGCCTAATCAAGTGATTCCATCGGCCGAAGAGCTCAAGAAGATTAGGTACTGCAAGTGGCATAATGCAACCTCACACAGTACCAATGATTGCAAAGTATTCAGGCAGCATTGCAGTCGGAGATTGAGTCTGGGCGTATTAAGTTTGAAAACTCTAAAGCCCAGAAGCCGATGAAGATAGATCAGCACCCGTTCCCAAACAACATGGTGGAAATCAGTGAAGAAACCAAAGTGCTGACGTCAGAGGCTGCCAGAAGGAACTCATCGGTAAACCCTAGCTACCAAGTGTCCGAGCGCGATGCAGGAAGGTTTGCCGATGACAGAAAGGGTAACAGCGCCAACAGGGCTCCTGGAGTGGTGATCACCCATAAACAGTCAAGGCGCTATCATCGGCAATCACGTGAAGAGCAGTATCGGCAAGAGGAGGAAGAGCATCGAGAATGGCTTCGGCATAAGGACCATTGGAGGTGTCCCTTCTTCGTTCATTGCTGGGAGGAAGGCATCAAGCTGCCTACTGCCGATAACTGCCCAGAATGCAATGGGTACTACGCAGCCGATCGGTCAGGTAAGCGACCTTGTTTTGATGATCAGGCACCCAGGTACGCCCGGCCGCTCAGGGAAGACAGATCGGCACATGACCGACTAGGGGGCAAGCTCAGTGCCCATGATTGGCTTGGCAGGCGTGTTGACCAGAAGGAGCTCGAAGAGATGGCCAACGCTAGAGTGCCCGGCGAGGAGATATTCTCCAAGGATCCCAACATCGGAAGAAGTGCCGATGTAAGCAGTGAGAGGCAGCATCAACCTGTCTGGAAGACCAAGCTTCCTCCCTGGTGCCCTAAGGGTTTGACTAAGACCCAGAAGAGGAGAATTCAGCGCCGGCGCCGCGACGACCTATATGACAGTACAGAACCCTCGGAGGAGAAGCAATGGAGGCCGAAGTGCAAGGACAGAGGCCCATTGGCAGATATAAACATGGTTGTCATGTTGCCGATGGAGTTTATGGCACCCGTCAGCGATGATGAGGAGGTTGCCGATATGGCACATTTGGTGCTGGACCCGATGGCGGCTATCTTCGAAAAGCCGGCCAAAGACGAGAGGCAGCATTTGAGGGCTCTGTTTGTTAAGGGCAAGGTGGATGGTCAGCCGATGACCAAAATGCTAGTGGATGGCGGCGCGTCGATCAACATAATGCCCTATGTCGTATTCAGGAAGCTTGGCAAAGGTGATCGGTACTTGGTTGAAACCGACATGAAGCTCAAGGACTTCGAAGGCAATGTGTCAACCGCCATGGGAGCTGTATGTGTTGAATTGACCATCGGCAGTAAGACTTTGCCGACAACGTTCTTTGTAATCAGCGGCAAAGGCACCTACAACTTACTCCTTGGGAGGGACTGGATCCATGCTAATTGCTGTATCCCTTCTACTATGCATCAGAGTCTGGTAAGTGGATCAGGGACAGAATTGAAGTAGTCCGCGGTGAGGCCCCATCTACTGTAGCATCGACAGAGTTGGACACTTATGAGCAGACGAGGTGCATATCTGGTGAAGCCTAGGACAAAGAGTTCCTCAAAGTTGCCGATTACCGCATCAAACCGATCCAAGCAGTCGGTCCTGAGGAGTCTTAATGGATCAGTTCGCCGATGACGGAAAACTGGGGCAGGGCTTCACGTCTGCCGATGACTTGCTTGAGGTCGACATCGGCGATGGTAGTAAACCTAGGCCTACTTTTATTAGTGCTAAGTTAGATTCCCAATGTAAGCAGCAGTTAATTGATTTATTAAAAGAGAATAAAGATTGTTTCGCTTGGAACTATACAGAGATGCCTGGTTTAGACCGATCGATAGTTGAACATCGGTTACCCATCAAGTCTGGTTTTCAGCCACATCGGCAGCCGGCGCGCCGATGCAATCCTACCATCTTACCCGATGTTAAGGCTGAGATTACCAAGTTAATCGAGGCTGGATTCATTCGGCAATGCCGATATGCCGATTGGATTTCTAATGTGGTTCCTGTGTATAAAAAGAATGGAAAACTTCGTGTTTGTATTGATTTTAGGAACCTGAACAAGGCTACGCCGATGGATGGTTACCCGATGCCCGTTGCCGATCTGCTGATCGATGCTGCTGCTGGGCACCAAATTATTAGCTTTATGGATGGTAATGCTGGGTATAATCAGATATTCATGGCAGAAGAAGACATACCCAAGACTGCTTTCCGATGTCCAGGCCACGTTGGTTTGTTTGAATGGGTAGTCATGACTTTTGGTTTGAAGAATGCCGGTGCTACTTATCAGAGGGCGATGAATTTTATCTTTCATAAGTACATCGACACAATTGTTGAAATCTACATTGATGATGTGGTGGTCAAGTCTGGGGACTTCAAGAAGCATCTTGCCGATTTGCGGAAGATATTGGAATGCACGAGGGAGCATGGGTTGAAGATGAATCCCAACAAGTGTGCGTTTGGCGTATCGGCAGGGCAGTTTCTGGGCTTCATGGTGCATCAGAGAGGTATTGAAATCGGCAAAAAATCTATTGATGCAATTAACAGGGTAGTTGCTCCACAAAACAAAACTGAGTTGCAGTCTCTGATCGGCAAGATTAATTTCATTAGAAGATTTATATCCAACCTGTCTGGCAAGATTCAGTCTTTTAGTCCTCTGTTAAAATTAAAAGCCGATCAAGAGTTTACATGGAGAGAAGAGCAGCAGTCAGCCTTAGAAGAGATTAAAAGGTATTTGGCGAATCCTCCAGTCTTAGTTCCACCACAACACGGGAAGCCTTTCAGGTTATATTTGTCTGCCGATGATGGTGTTATCGGGTCTGCCTTAATTCAAGAGTTTGAAGGGAAGGAGCGTGTAATATATTACCTGAGCAGGAGGTTGGTGGACGCTGAAACCAGGTATTCGGCCATAGAGAGATTGTGCTTATGTTTATACTTCTCTTGCATTAAATTAAGACACTATTTACTGTCGGCCGAATGTACTGTTGTCTGCAAAGATGATGTGATCAAGTACATGCTGTCAATGCCGATTTTGAATGGACGAATCGGTAAGTGGATTCTGGCATTATCAGAGTTTGACCTAAGATATGAATCGGCAAAGGCTGTTAAGGGTCAGGTGATGACCGATTTTGTCACTCAGCATTGCAATATAGTGGGTTTTGTTGAGATTGCCCTTGGGCTCTGTTCTTTGATGGGTCTACGTGCAAGGATGGAGCAGGCATCGGCATTCTGTTAATTTCACCCCGAGGACAGAGGTATGAGATTTCATTGCCGATTGTTGCTACTTCGACAAACAATCAGGCTGAGTACCAGGCTTTGCTCAAAGGGTTGGAACTGCTCAGGGAGGTGCGTGCCGATGCTGTTGAAATCTTCGGTGATTCCATGTTGGTGATTAATCAGCTGATCGGAATATATGAGTGCCGAAGTGAAGTGTTAATTGCAGCCCATGAGTGGTGTCTGTGGTTGTTAAAGGAGTTTAAAGAATACTGCCTCGAACACGTTCCAAGGTTGCATAATGAAGAAGCTAATCGGTTGGCACAGAATGCCTCAGGATATCAGCCGATTCAGGAAGTCACGACATCGGTAACGGATGCCGATGACTGGAGAAAGGGAATTGCCGATTACTTGAGGGATCCATCCAGGAAAGTCGAAAGGCGTCTAAGGTTCCAAGCTACTAAGTATGTGCTCCTTGATAATGAGTTGTATTATCGGACAATTGATGGAGTTTTGCTCAGATGTCTTGGCAAAGAGGAATCAAAAGAGTTAATGGGTGAGATCCATGAAGGTGTATGTGGAGCGCATCAATCGGCATTCAAGATGAAGTGGATGATTAGGCGGAATGGATATTATTGGCCGACAATCCTTGAAGATTGCTTCAATTATTTCAAAGGGTGTCAGGACTGTCAGAAGTTTGGTAATGTGCAAAGGGCACCTACATCGGCAATGAATCCTATAATCAAGCCTTGGCCGTTGAGAGGGTGGGCCATTGATCTCATCGGCCAGATTTATCCGCCGTCGAGCAAGGGGCATAAGTTCATACTTGGTTCTACCGATTACTTCACCAAATGGGTTGAGGCAATCCCGTTGAAAAAGGTGACATCGGCAAACATGGTGGATTTCGTTAAGGAGCACATTGTTTACCGATTTGGTATTCCTTAGACCATTACTACCGATCAAGGGACCATGTTCACATCGGGAGAGTTTGATGACTTTGCTGCTAGCATGGGTTTCAAGGTGTTAAATTCTACTCCTTATTACGCTCAAGCTAATGGTCAAGCCGAAGCGACTAATAAAGGAGTCATTAAGCTTATAAAGCGCAAGATTGAAGAAAACCCTAGGAGGTGGCACATGGTATTAAACGAAGCTTTATGGTCATATCGGATGGCTTGTCATGGTGCAACCAAAGTCTCGCCGTATCAGTTGGTTTATGGACACGATGCTGTCCTACCTTGGGAAATTAAAACTGGTTCAAGGCGATTATCTCTTCAGGATCAGTTGATGACCGATGATTATATTACTCTGATGAAGGATGAGTTAGAGGATTTGGCAAGTCATCGGTTGAGGGCATTAATTAGTATTGAAGAGAACAAGAAGAGGGTTGCCCGATGGTATGATAAGAAAGTAAAGGTAAAGGAGTTTGCCGACGGTGATTTTGTTTGGAAGTTGATTTTATCGATTGGGACTAAGAGCTCTAAGTTTGGAAAGTGGTCCCCTAATTGGGAAGGTCCTTATCGGGTAAAACAGTCTGCTCCTGGTAATGCATACATTTTGGAAACCCTCGAGGGAGTGACATTTTCTAGGGCAATCAACGGCAAATACTTAAAGAAATATTACCCTAGTATATGGGTAGATGCGTAATGCTTAGTCAAATGCCGATGAAAAGTAAACTTATAAAGACATCGATAAAAACAAACTGGCGTTATATTACAGGACAAAATCGAGTATCAGGCTATATTCTTGCCGATACTATAGGCATTAGAACAAGGAGTGGATAACGTTTATCGCACGCAGGCGAATTTGGTCTATTTCGTCTAACTCCTTGGCGTCAGCATCGGCAGAGCCCTCAACCGACTTGATTTTCTTTTTCCATGAGATAGCTTGCCGAGCGTACTAATCCCTTTCTTGCTGTAAAGTCCCGATAGAGTCGGACAGTTGGGTCTTTTGTTGGTTGGCTGCCGTTAGACCCTCTTCAACCTGTTGCAGCTCTGCCAGCAGTTCCTTTTTCCTCGCCGATAGTTGAGAAATTTCCTGGTCAAGGTTGCCGATGGAAGTTTTGGCTTGACCGATGCTTCTGTGTTTCTCATCGGCAAGGCTTTTAAATCTGAGCTTCTCCTCCTCGCTCTTGGCTTGGGCCGCTCTATCGGCAATGCGACGAGTAAGCCGCTGGTACTGGATTTGCTTGACGTCGATGGAAGCTGCTTGGAGGATGGTTTCTGCTGCATCGGCGGAAAGATGGCTTTGGATATCTTTGAATATAATCCTTGCCGCCGATGAGTCCTGGACAAGTTGGGAGGTGTCTTGCAGCAGCAGAGAAAGCAACTCCTCGAGTTTGGACTTGACTTCTGCCGATAGAGCCGGATGGGAGCTTTCCTCGTCATCATCATTGGGGACGTCTACGGCAAAAGAGAACAAACTGTCTGCTCGGAGGCGGCTTGGGCGCTCATCTTCGTTCTGAAGATTTAAGCTATAGGAGAAGAGGCTGTCCGGGGAATCTTGGGCCTGAAAACAAAAGTTAAAATATGCTGATTGCAAAACTATACTATGAGCTTTAAGGTAATCTACTTACCGTCTTGAAGCGGATCTCTTGCCTGGGACTTGGCATGCTGGACGGTCCGGCTTCATCTTGGACATCGGCAGCAGATGCCGATGACTGAGCCCTTGTTGGAAGGGCAGTCGATACCGTTGGTGCTGGTATAGCTGCGGCCGGCGATGTAGTGGCGGTATCTTGTGGCGGCTCCGTTCCGACATCGGGAACTCGGGTTGACAGTGCCGATGCCGACGTTGCTGCTACTTCGGGAGGGGTTGTTCCTTCGCCGGAGACGTGAGTCAACGGTGCTGACACCGACGTCGCTGCTGCTATGGAAGGAGTTGCTTCTTCATTCAGCGCTGCCGGTACCGATGCCGACGTCGCTTCGGTCGTTGCAGCCGTTGTCTCCTGGCCGGGGGCGTCATCCATAGGTTGATCGGGCACAGAAGCCGATGGAGGTTCTGCCGATGGCCCGCCGGTAGGTGGTGCGACCGGGACTGGAAGCAGTCTTATTGGCGATGCATCGGCAGCTGGTGGTGCAGCTGGAGCTGATGGCGGAGGAGAAGCCAGCCTCAAGCGCCTCTTCTTTGTCGGTGCGGCAGTAGGGGAGCCAATTCGCTTAGATGAAGACTGGGGGGCATCGGCAATAGGGTCAGAAATTAGTTGTATTCTGTGGGCAGATGTCGATAACCATAATGCCTGAAAATACAAAGTGAGTTATGCAAGGTAAATGTTGCCGATGGAACAGTGTATGATCGGCACAAGTAAAGAATTTACTGCATAAGTTTGCGTGAAGGCAACAGCGGTAGCTGATGTAGCCTGAGCTGTTGTAGGCATCGACAAAGGTACCTGTCGGGGAGTAAAGGCAGCCAGTGATGGGGCTTTGTTGCCGATGATCGATATAGGACCCATCATCCGAAGTTTGAAGGGTCTACCGCTGTTGCTCGTTGTGGGAATTGGATCATCGGCCTGTCAAGTGCAAAAGTGCGAAGAAGTTAAGTGATGGTACCGATGACATAAAGTAATGAAAGTATATCGGATAGCAAACTTACTGCGTCATCAGGGATGACGTAATCGGCGTCGATCAGGTGCCAATAATAATGTGAAGACTTGGCGAGTAGCTGGCATTTCCATTCTTGCCACCAAGACTTAAATTCGTTGGTGATGAAGGAGGTCGGCGTCTAGGAAGATAAGTCAAGGTCCGACAGATCGGCATCGGCAGGAAGGCTGATGACTTTATTCCAATCCAAATTACTGGAAATTGCTTGCCTGGGTCTTATCACCTTAGAGTAGCAGAGTTCTATCGGCAGTTGACCAAATCCCAGTTGTCTTGCTGCTGCCGATGGATAGTAGAACTCATAAGATGGTGGAGCATTCTTCCCAGATCCAAAAATGTTTACTGGGATAGCTCAGGGAGTTATGCTAGCCCTCATGATTGCTTGGTTCTCGGGTAAGCTCACATCGGTTAAGTTAAACAGCAGCGGAAAATGATTGTCTTCATCAAGGTATGGCCACCAGGTCCGTTCTGCAGAGGGGAGTCCATTGTAGAACTTCTAGAAGTAATAGCCGAAGTGTTCTACATCGGCATCGGTACCTGGCAGTACTATAACAGCTTCTCCGAAATTGAGCGGGGAACGAGTTGCCGATTCGTCATTCCCGTATCGGTAATCTTCTGATATTTCCCTTGGAAATTGTTGGGCAAATAGGTCAAATCCGAGAGCCTTGTGCATATGCACGTTCAGCCATAGGTTGATGAACCACCAGGGGCCTCCGAGGTTGCCGATAGGCTCTCCTAGTAGCAGTTTGTTGGATACTTGGTGCAGCAATATGTAAACGGACCCAAGGAGGTACCTGCCTAAGGGGAGTCTTGTGCCATTGGCAAGCAGTTCGGCCGCAGGAAGATGCATGGTGGTCGGGCCGATAGTCTTGCCGCAGAAGATAAACTTTTCCAGCCACATGTTTAAGAAGATGGCATGCTCCCGCTGGTTACCGATCCGGTTTTCTGATGCTCCTGAATATAACCTGTCCAACCGCCGATGCTACGGGTGTTCATCTTGTACTTAGGTTTTCTGTTGAAATGGCTGAGCGTATCGGCGGAAGTGATATCCAAGCCGGTCAGCATGTAGACGTCGGCAAGAGTGGGAGTAGCCGGTCCATGCCTAAAGAGGAAAGCATTCATGCTATCGGACCAGAAATATGATGCTGCTATCATCAAATTCTCATTCTTCTCTGCATCGACAATTGAGAGCCTAATGCATTCATCTAAATTACGCTCCTGCCAGTATACTTGCTGCGATCTGGCTAACCTCAGGTACCAGTTTTTCCATCCTTTGGTATGCTTGGGCGATGAGCGGAATGTATCCTTCCACAATCCCAGACCGAAGCTTTCGGATCTAAGTGGAATCCTGTTGGTTTCTGCGTTGATGGAGGTGGGGTCTGGATTGCCTATTGGGCCTAAGCAGCTAAGATTGGAATCGGCAAGAGGGATGATGATTTTGTTGTATAGCTCCTAGGGTTTGAAAAGGGGACGAATCAGAAGATAGAACAGGGATGAAACCAGATTTTTGCGGAAGAAAGAGAGGTTGGACTGGATGAGGAATGAATCTTACCTTCGGGATGTCAACTTGGATCGCCATTGGAGCCGGAGAGGTGCTTGATTCGTCCTTGGAGTGTGAAGAAGTATTGTTTCTTGAGCTTGTGTTCTTCAGGGCAGCCGGAGGTTGAAGACGAAGGCAGGGAGGTGAAAGTAAAAATGGGCTCGGGTAAAAAAGGTAGTGTGGATCCTGGTAACTTTTATAATCCTGTTCAGGGGTATTTTGGGGTTCTGTTCCACACTGTGCAGGAATGTAGAGAGGCCCCGGTAGATACGCGCGGTGATCGAAGTGTTCTGTAACTATTCATGCTACAATCGAGGGATTTTATTATTAAATTACAGTTCCACACGCGGGAATCGAGGAAACCGTACGCCTATCTCGGGGGTAATGGCTACAGCGACGGCTACAGTGGAGAGAATTTCGGCACGTAAAGTTATACGCTCCGAAACTGGGGGGCATGTGTTGACACCGTTTTTCGACACGTGTCAAATGGGCTGAGGCTTGACTGGCTGATGACTATTCTCCATCGGCATCGGTAAAGTATGAGTTGATATGGCCGGCGAGTGCTACAGAAGGCCAAGTATGTTGCCGATGGAAGCTGGATGGTTTTTGCCGACAAGGGTTAATTGGCGGTCTTGCCGATTGCTGATGAGCTGCTATTGCTCATTACCGATAAAGACTCGTTGCCGATTGGCGATAAGGGCTCGTTGCCAATTGCCGATGGAAGATAGTTGCCGATTGCCGACAAGGGTTTATTGCCGATCGCCGACGAGGGGATGCTACCAATCGGGAAAAGTGTTGCCGATGCCGATGAGCGTAACTTAGCGCTTGGGGGCACCTGAAGGTTACCGATGGTTCAAAGAAGGAAGGTGCGGATTAAAAGGATCAGCTGATGGGAAGTTTCCATCGAGAAGAAGTGTAAGGAAACTGGTGTTCTGCGCCAGTATTATTATAGTAGTTTGAGTCCGACTCTTGCATGGGTCGTTTATTTTCTCTTAAAATAGGTGTGTTTGTTTAGGAAATAAATATTGCTATCCGGCTCCTGTGTGAGTCAGTTTCCTTTAAAGTAGGAGTTTTAGGAAAGATATGTGTCGTGTCATTGTACAACTCTCCATGTGGGAGTATAAATATGAGCCCGAGGGCTATGGAATAGAGCAATCCAATTCAAACCAAATCAATTACTTTTATCTTATTTACCTTTCCAGCAATTTATCCTTTCTTATGCATTAGTTATAGCTTTAACGAGTTCTTCAAGCTTTCGACGGGCTGCATCATCCTGATCTCCGTCAAAATCCTTGTTAGTTCCGTGTGGGAGTACCTCTAGGCTTCGGCAATCCGGGCGCATCGCTGTTTGCCTCGTCTAGCTCTGCTCTAGTTATCCGTGATCAACCTGAGCCTTGACGTCCGGGCGCATCGCTGTCGTCTCGTTCAGTTTGTCATAGTTATCATCCTTGTCAATTGATTGGTCAAATCGACTGGCACACCCTCGACATCGAGCTTTGGGTAATAGCCCGAGGTGTTCACAGATCTGACGCTTTTTGTGTCAACAGATCCGGAGAAAGGTTGTCATATGCAAGCTTTAGTGCTACATATGTCGTGTGATAAGGAATCCCCATCTGGGCTTAATTGATTCGAATCGTCATGCTCCTCGGTTATGGAGACTCGACTCTTTTGTCCACATCGTAGTTAATGAAACTTGAACTGGATACTATCGATGGTTTTGATGAATATGGTTGTTACCACGTTATCGATCAGAACTGCGATCGATACTTGGGTAACTGTTTACCAGAAACGAATCAATTTAAAATGTTTTATCAAATGCTCATTTCCGCAAACGCTTGGATATTGAATTAAACCTACCTTGATACCCACTTAACCTGCATATCTTTTTTCCACTAATGATAAACTGGTCGGTTTAGACTTGTTGAGTACTTTTGTACTCAGGGTTTGTTAGCCCCTGTTGCAGGTGAGACTCCTTTTGACTGGCACCTTTCGGCTGGTCAGTTATAGAAGTTAAAGAAGGCGAATAAGCTTGTATGAAACCTAGGGCAAGGTTTCCTACTTGGTAATGAAATAACCTAAGTTTGAAAGTTTGAAACTACATTTTGTAAATTAATGTTATGTAAATCTTCCGCTTGTTTTACTCTGATTTATTTTGTAATAAAGGTACGATGCTGCAAGTACTTGTAAAGTTGATCTAGCTCGGAAAAGGTGGATGACTCGGTTGAATCCACCTGATGGACTTCTTAAGGCTTGGATCATTTGTATGTGATTAATGTCGGGTGGACAATAATCCATACAAGTAGGGCCCTGTTCTTGGGAGGTTCCGTCACACAAGTGCGAGCACCGCTTCAAGGACAAGGACAAGTCCAAGGGCGGCCCAACCGGAGATCCTCAAAGAAGGTGATTGACAAGGTGAAGGCCAAGCATGAAGCCTTCCTCGCCTCCCTCAGCGACATCGAGTGCTCCGTCGATGGAGGCTCTTCTTCGAGCGACGACGATGAGTCAAAGGGAAGGGTTGAGGACAAGCTCAACGACCTCTACTTCTACGCCGACGCCAAGCACGGTGGCTTCTGCACCATGACGATTGGAGCTAGTGAGGTCGGTGAGCACAAGGACGACTCTGACGTCGACTCCGACACACCCGAGGTATCACCCACTGTCGAGTCTCTCTTCTGAGCTTGAGTCCTTGAATGCTACCTTCTTGAATCAGGATGTTGTGCTCAAGCGTGCGATTAGAGAGAGAAACGAGTTCAAGGCTAAGTTTCTGAAAACGCTAAAGGAGCTCGAGTTTGCTAAGGCATCAGTGGTGGTTACCGAGGAGGTAGAGTGTGATGCTTGCGCCATTCACATGTCTAGTCTTGTCACTCTCCAGGACAAGTATGACACTCTACTTGAGGAGGTCAGTGAGCTGAAGGCTAGGCCTAGCTTACTTGGTGCGTGCAAGTCTTGTGAAGGCTTGCGTTCTGAGCTGGCACAAAAGGAGAGTAGGATTGCTGTGTTAGAGAAGGTCAGCTCAGATAGCACTAGAGAGTCGGATCGTGTTGAGGCTTTGGAGCTTGAGATCGCGACGTGGCGACACGACAAGGCGCATACCGAGGAGGATAACACGCACCTCCGGTCCATCTTAGCTTGGGTGTCTGGTAGAGAGCCGCAACTGGGGATGTTGTACAGCCAATTCAGGCGGGCTGGCAACACGGGAGTAGGCTTTGCTGTAGTTGGGAAGGGTGATAGTGTGTTTGGTAAGATCGGGGAGTGCAATGGTTTGAGCGATAGTGAGAAACCCATCACAACTCCCAAGTTCACCAAGTTCACCCCACCTAAGCCTACCGATCCCTCTGAGTTACCTGTGAGAGATGGTGTGTTTGAAGAGCCACCCAAAACCACTCCACAGAAGCAAGTGTGGATTCCCAAACCGAACCACCTTCGGAATCCACTTGACACCTTGCCTGACATCTCTAGTGATCCCCTTCCTAAGAAAGCGAGAGCCACCCAACCCAACAAGAGAGTGCCTACCAAGAGTGCGGTGAGGTACCACTGTGAGTATTGTGAGCGGGATGGACACTTGGCTGAGTTTTGCTATAGGAGGAAGAGAGATGATCGGCGACAGCTTGAGTTGAACAACCGGGACCTGTACCATCCACCGGTTGGGGTGCGTGAACCAGAAGTTCAGAGGCGCACTACTAGGCCTAGAGGTGCAATTCCTCAAGGTGCTAGGCCTCAGGGGGTGAGACCATGAGATGGTCGTGCCCGGCGAGGTACTGGTCGTGAGCCATACGGCTATGGACCTCGTGGCGGTGGCTTCACTCCCCACACCTTTAGCGGACCACCTTTTTCCTATGGTGGTGATCACTACCCCCTATGGGAAGGGAGATGTTTTGTATGCCTCCTAACCCTTTCTTTGGGCAAATGAACCAACACTGGTATCCTTCACAGTTTACTAACCCCAGTGTTGCTTCATTTGCTCACCCTATGTATTTTTTATTGATGTAGGAAGGAGGACTGGAGGAGACTTGGCTTGTGGATTCCGGATGTTCATGCCATATGACTAGAAGTGCCAAGTGGTTGCGCCACACCGAGTATATCACATTTGGGGATAAGAGTAAAGGTAAGGTTGTGTCCCGAGGGTCAATCCATGTCAATTCGTCTTTTGTTCTCAAGGATGTTGCTTTGGTTGTGAATTTGCATTTTAACCTTCTCTCGGTTTCGCAACTCCTTGATGACGGTTTTGAAGTGAGATTTAAGCCTAATCTTTCTCGGATTTTGGACTCTCGGGGTGAGCTTGTTTGCCAGATCTTACCCTTCGGGAAGGTTTTTCGTGCGATTTTTTCTATCTCTTCTGGACCTTCTCGTTGTCTTCTTGCCGGTTCTTCTTCCAATCTTTGGAAGTGGCATAGGAGATTGGGACATTTGAGTTTTGACTTGCTTACAAGGCTTAGCTCGATGGACCTTATCCAAGGATTGCCAAAGCTAAAGTTCGAGAAGGACTTGGTTTGCCATCCTTGCAGGCATGGCAAGATGGTTGCCGCTTCCCATTCTCCGGTGACAGAGATTATGACCAACAACCCCGGTGAGCTCTTACACATGGACATAGTTGGTCTAGCTCGGGTTAGGTCAGAGGAAGGGAAGTGGTATGTTGTTGTAGTCATTGATGACTACTCGAGATACTCTTGGGTGTTCTTTTTGGAGAGTAAGGATGAGGCTTTTATGCATGTGCGTGATCTAATTTTGAGATTGCAAAATGAGCTACCTAAGCATGCCATGAGAGCTATTCGTAGTGACAATGGCACATAATTCAAAAATGCTCAATTTGCATCTCTTTGCTCTTCTTTGGGTTTGGATCACCAATTTTCCTCTCCTTACACTCTACAGCAGAATGGTGTTGTTGAGCACAAGAATCGGACCCTTGTTGATATAGCTAGGACGATGCTCGATGAGCATAGGACTCCTAGGAGGTATTGGGCCGAAGCGATAAATTCTTCTTGCTATGTTTCCAATCGCATTTTTCTCCGAGCTTTCAAGAAGAAGACTTCTTATGAGTTGCAATTTGGGAGACCACCCAAGGTAAGTCACCTACGGGTGTTTGGGTGCAAGTGTTTCATCCTCAAGAAGGGAGGTAAGTTGGACAAGTTTGAGTCTCGGTCTTCTGACGGTATCTTTCTTGGTTATTCTACTCACTCTCGTGCTTATCGTGCTCTTAACCTTGAGACTAACTGAGTGATGGAGACTTGTGAGATTCTTTTCGATGAGACTATGCCTTGTAGTTCTACTGCTTTTGAGCTTGCAGGTGATGATGAGGTGAACACTAGCATCTTTGTGGAGGAGGAGCAGGACGATGCCGATTGGGGTGATCCCGAGCCGACTCCACCGGCTGCCCCCGTCGACCCTGCGACGTCTACTTCGACTCACGGTCCCGACCCATCTACTTCCTCTACATGGGGGCCGTTCGAGCAGCTTCCTCACTCGGTGCCCGTTGCACCTGAGGGAGCACCAGCTGCTGTTGAGGGGGAGGCTACTTCTTCCAAGCAAGCTCCCCGCTACATCAAGAATCAGCACCCGCCGGAGAACATCATCAGCGACATCGACCATCGAGTCATGCGGTCCATGTCCTGTCTCTCTCACTTTTCTCATTCGGCTTTTGTCGCATCTTTTAAGCCCCGAGATGTTGGACACGCATTGATGGATCCGGATTGGATTAATGCCATGCATGAGGAGCTTGAAAACTTTGAGCGAAACCGCATTTGGGTCTTAGTGCCACCACCACCAAGTTGCCACCCCATAGGTACCAAGTGGGTTTTCTAAAACAAACAAAGTGAGGATGGGGTGGTTGTGCGTAACAAGACTAGGTTGGTAGCGCAAGGCTTTTGTCAAAAGGAGGGGATAGATTATGAGGAAACCTTTGCTCCCGTAGCTCGTTTAGAAGCCATTAGAATCCTTTTAGCTTTTGCGGCTTCTAAGGGTTTTAAACTTTTTCAAATGGACGTTAAAAGTGCTTTCTTAAACGTCTACATAGAGGAGGAAGTGTATGTTAGACAAGCTCCTGGTTTCAAAAATCCCAAGTTTCCAAACCATGTTTTTAAACTTCACAAAGTTTTGTATGGTTTGAAACAAGCCCCTAGAGCATGGTATGATAGGTTGAAAATGTTTTTGCTTGCTAAGGGTTTTAAAATGGGATCGGTAGATAAAACACTTTTTCTCCTCAAGCAAGGCAAAGACACTCTCCTAGTCCAGATTTACGTGGATGATATCATCTTTGGTGGTTCTTCTCATGCTC
Organism: Microstegium vimineum; assembly: GCA_022036555.1. NCBI lineage: Eukaryota > Viridiplantae > Streptophyta > Magnoliopsida > Poales > Poaceae > Microstegium > Microstegium vimineum. The sequence goes on from CM039123.1 coordinate 30,737,310, forward strand.
TTGTTGCCAAGTTTGCAGATATTATGAGCAGAGAATTTGAGATGAGCATGATGGGAGAGTTGACTTTCTTTCTCGGGTTGCAAATCAAGCAAACCCTGGAAGGGACGTTTGTGCACCAAGGCAAGTACACGAAGGATATTTTGAAGAAGTTTGATATGGGTGAGGCAAAGCCTCTTTTGACGCCCATGTTGATTATGACTGCCTTGGATGTGAATGAGGAAGGAGAAGCAGTGGATCAGACGGAGTATCGAAGCATGATCGGGTTGCTCTTGTACTTGACTGCGACCCGGCCGGACATCCAGTTCGCTGTCTATTTGTGTGCGCGCTTTCAGGCGTCGTCGCGCATTTCGCACAAGCAGGAGGTGAAACGCATCATGAGGTACTTACGCTTCACTCCTGAGTTTGGTCTTTGGTTTTCTGCCTCCTCCTCTCTTGGTCTTTGCGGTTATTCTGATGTCGATTTTGCCGGTTGTCATCTTGATCGGAAGTCCACTTCTGGGACTTGCCAATTTCTCGAGTCTTCTCTTGTGTCTTGGTCTTATCGTAAACAGTCTAGCGTGGCTCAGTTGACCTACGAAGCTAAATACGTTGCCGCCGCTAGCTGCTGTTCTCAGTTTCTTTGGATGATTGCAACTTTGAAGGATTTTGGTCTTGTGCTTACTAAAGTGCCTCTGCTTTGTGATAGCACGAGTGCCATTAGTGTGGCCCAAAACCCCGTCCTTCATTCTAAGACCAAGCACATTGATGTTCCCTTTCACTTTCTGAGAGATCACTATGAGAAGGGCGACATGGACCTCCGGCATGTCAATACCCAAAGCCAGCTTGCGGATATTCTCACAAAGCCTTTGGATCAAGCTGTGTTTTTCTCGCCTTCGGGGCGAGTTGGGTGTTTGCTTTCCTTTTTAGAAGAGGAAAGTTTTGTGTATTATAGTCTTCTGGTTCTTATTTTTCTTTTCTTTTACTTTCTTTCTTTTGGTGTCTTTTTAGCTTTTAATTGGTGTCATTGTATTTTGCATCTCATTGCATTTGTGACATAGTTCATCTTAAGCTTCATACCTATAACCGATATAATGAAACTATGCTCTGTTTGAGGTGCTTTATGTGTCTATGGTGTTGCCTAACTTAGACTCTTTTTGATCTCATGATATGCAATAGAGCTAAGTTAGAAAAACCTTAAAACTGAATTTAATTCTATACATCACCTCTGAAATGACACTAGTATGTGTAGGCTTTTTGATGATCCCTCTTGGCTGTTTTGTATATAGCTTGTAACTATTGCTCTTCATTGCTTCATTCACTTCCATTGAGCACCATGATTAAATTGATCTAAAATGAAATAGCTCTTTGAATAGTGAATTGAAAAGATCGAGTTGGGTTCGCATTGTGAGCACTTCACCATGTGTTCGAGATTGCTTCCCATATGGGTTGAACTTGAGCGGTGTCGTGTATGACCGAAACCGGTGTCTTAAGCTCTTTGGCTTCGCCCGGTTGATAAGTGGCATCACTTTGCTTACAACCACTCGCATACACTTACTTTGTGCCTAAAACTGATTTTGCTGCAAAAATTTGAAGATGAAATATTTGATTCAGTTTGGGTCATTGGCTTGTTGTATGAACTTTGCTAGGGATAGTTTTACTCGCTATACATGAGATAGTCTTGAGGTTGATCTTATCTTGTATGCCATGTTTAGTTGTCTCTAGGAGGTGATACCCTTTCTCTGCTCACACATGTATACTTCTCTAAACTAACTTCTAAAGTGATCTTTAGCTCAACTAGAGTCTTTGTTGGGCACGTAAAGCTTTTCCTATTCTCATAGGATCACATCATTTAGAGCATCCTTTCATTGTCTTAGCTCTATGTATGAAGCTTTTGCACTCATTTTGCATTTCATGGCATTTGTGGTCCTTCCTCTTGAGTTTTGAGCCTTGATGAGCTACATGTGTCAACAAGGGGGAGAGATGTGCATTCCACTCCATCTACACTTAAGGGGGAGAGTTGTGCTTAGTGGGGTGAGATTTGTGGTCAAGGGGGAGAAAATGTGCTTTTGTGAAAATCTTGCTTCTTTGGCTCTTTTCATCCTTCTTGGTATCTTGAGTGTGCTTTTGCCTAGGGGAGCTTTTTGCTAGATGTGTTGAGCCTTTGCTCTTCTGGAGGGTCTAGCTTGTGTTTTGGCTCCGACAGGTTTCGATTGGCTTCTTGTGTTTCATGCGCTTTAATTGGTATCTTGGAGAAGTTTCTTGCCATAAGGCATTTGGTATCTTTGGCTTGCTAGCGGCGTTGAGCCCGTTTTCGGCCTCTTTTTGAGGGATAGCTTTGTTTTGCTTGGTTGCGTCGAGTCGTTGCCCATGTCTTTGGGAACCAAGTTTTGGATGCGATTTGCTTCTCTCAAGTGGACCTGTTTTGGCTTTCTTAGCTTTTGGTCATTTGGTGAGCTTTACCTTGTTGGCTCAAATCTGAAATGCCCTTGTGTTGACAATGCACTCATCAAGGGTAAGATTGTGAACACATGGTTGATATGTGCCCATGATGTTCAGTTTTGATGATGAGTGATTGATCAACATGTGAGTATTTTAGTTTGAGCAGTTTATTCTAATCCTTGTGAAAGCAAGTGTGTGCCTGTCTATCGGCTTGTGGTGTGCAGGTACTATGCCCGGAGACAGTGGTCAATGGTATGGAGAAGGTCGAGTAGAGGCTTGCCGTACCGATGGACTGAGAGCGGTGAAGGGCGGAAGCGAGGCTTGGACTGAGGGACCATGGGCGCTGGCGGACTAGCTGTAGGGGCTAGTACTTGGCACCAGCGAGCGCGAGAAGACATGAAGGTAGGCCGAGTTGACCGAGTCAAGACGGTGGACGAGCGAGTCGAGCGGTTTGGTGGTTTGGGCCTCAAAACCATTGGTGGACGGTTTCCGAGTTTGGGCCTCAAAAATCGGGGTTTCGTAGTTGAGCTGAAAGCTACCGGTGGTGGGTTTCGCGGGTTTGGGACTCAAGACCTGGGCGGAGCTTCCGAGGAAGCAGGGGCGGCACGTGGCGGAATCCTGGAGGTTGCGTCGAGGCGACGACAAGTCTGGGTAGGAAGCGGGGCCGTCTAATGAAAACCTAGAAGATATTTCGGGAGCTTGGACTGCAGTGTCTCAGGACTAGGTAGTTCACTCATGTATCGAGGGGCTAAGTGAAAATGTCCACTTAGACCTCCTTATAAGGGGATGAAGGGTTATCTTCATCCTCACCTCTTGCATTTGCCTTCCTCCCTCTTATTCCTAGGTTTTCCCCTCCCCTAGTGATTCTTGCTTGAGGTCCACAAGTTAGTCTTTGTAAGAACTGATTTGTGTCAAGGAATGGAGGCCGTAACCCCCTCGTGTCCTCTGGGATTCGATTCATGAATTGCTTGTCTCGTGTTCTTCGCATTTTTGCAATTCCCCTCTCCGGTGTTTTTGCTTGATCTCTCTCGTTTCTTGATCTTTTTGCAAACCACTTGTTGGATAAGGTGCTAGGATCCCTTGTGAAGGTTTTGACCGAAGGAATCGAGTTCGTTTGGGGTGAGCACGTAGATCGGGCGATTTTCCTTTCTCCGGTCATTTTTCTTCTACCTCTCGGATTTTGATTTATCCTGAATTTTGTGAGGCACCAAAGGCTATGAAACTCATGGAGTAGCATCAGTACTACCTCAGGAGGCTTCCCACAAAATTTGGGGTCAATCGGAGTTGATTTGATCGAGTTTCAACATTTTCCAGAATTCAGCCGAAATGAGCTCGCTGATACGGGACGTGTCTGGTATGAATTCCGGACGTGTCCGGTATTTTCTATTTGGAATTTTGAGCTGAAATTTGTGGAGACCTGTTCCTTGGTGTCTAGAATCTAGGGTTAAAATTTCAGAAGTTTTGGACACCATTTGATAGGGTTTTCGAATTTTCTCTTGAGACCTGTCTGGGCTGAAAAAGCAAACCGGACGTGTCCGGTATTCGCTGGAGCAGTTTTTGAAAATTGCTATCTTGATCGTTTGGGCTCCGAATTGCGTTCCTTCTGTTGCGTTGGGTTTCTACCATGTCAAGGAACTTATCTAGGTGCTCTTGTCACTAGTTGACTTGGGTGTTTTAGTTTCTAGTACTTGCTTCTCCCATATAGAAGTTGAGTGTCTCATTTTCTTTCCTTCGACTCGGTTAGTGAACTTAGCGCTTTCGTGGTGTCCCGCTATGTTGCTAGGGAACATCCACCCTCTTCTTGGGTTGTGGATATCACGGTGATTGTGTTTGGATTTTGGAGGTGATTATGGGATAGCGGCCAAATCTTTCGAAAGAAATTTGAGGCTCCCATTCACCCCCCTCTGGTCACCGTTATCGGTCCTTCATGTATGCATTCTGTGACAGTCCTAAAACCCCTCTGTTTCTATCACGATGAATCTCAATCCCCAGAACAAAAGAGGCTTCACCGAGATCTTTCATGTCAAAATGTGAGGACAAGAACTTCTTTGTTTCCATTAGTAGACTGACATCATTGCTTGCAAGCCAAATATCATCCACATATAGGACTAAGAAAATAAACTTAGCATTCTTAAACTTTGCGTAAATGCAATTGTCCTCTACATTCGCCTTAAACCCAAACTTTCTAATTGTTTGATCAAACTTCAAATACCATTGCCTTGAAGCTTGCTTTAGTCCATAAATGGACTTCCTTAGGTGACATCCCATATTTTCTTTTCCTTCCACAACAAAACCTTTTGGTTGTGCCATGTAGACATCTTCCTCAAGATCCCCATTAAGGAATGCCGTCTTAACATCCATCTGATATAACTCTAAGTTGTAGTGTGCTACTAGCGCCATTATTATTCTAAAAGAATCTTTACAAGAGACAGGAGAAAACGTCTCATTGTAATCGATTCCTTCTCTTTGCGTAAAGCCCTTTGCCACGAGTTGGGCCTTGTGCCTCTCAATATTCCCTTGGGAGTCATACTTAGTTTTATAAACTCATTTAGAACCTACCTTCTTAGCTCCCTTAGGAATTTCCATTAGTTCCCAAACATTATTGGAATCCATGGATTTTATCTCATCCTTCATAGCCTCTAACCACCTTGTAGTGTGCTCACTCTTCATGGCTTGTTCATATGTAGTGGGATCATCCTCCATATGAAATTCTTCGGTTTCATAAACCTCATAATCATCTGATATAGCTGATCTTCTAAGTCTTTGTGACCTTCTAATATTCTCATTATTTGGCGCTATTTGGGGCTACTGTTCTTCTTCTTCATGCACGACAGGTGGTTCTAATGGATCCTGAAGGACAGGTTCCTGATTCTCATTAGGTGTTGGCAATGGAGGATCAACAACAGGTGCTGGCACCACCGTGTCTAACACTATGGTTCCTGCAGCAATAGGTAGCACGAAGTATGGTTCTTGAAAGAGTAAAGTGCACTAGCGGTCCTTAAACTTGTGCTCGTGTGTCATTCCGGTCCCTAAACTCGCAAATCGGTTGTTTAGGTCCTTAAACTTGTTCATCTGTGTCATTCCGGTCCTAAACTTGTTCAGATGTGTCATCCCGGTCCTTAAACTTAGAAATCGATCGTTTAGGTCCTTAAACTTGTTCATCTGTGTTATCTCGGTCCCTAAACTTGTTTAAGTGTGCCATCTTGGTCCAAACAGAATGATAAAAAACTACGTATCAAAAAATAATTCATAACTTTTTCATATGAACTCGAATGAAGACAAACTTTATATAAAAATTGTAAATTTTGATGTGATCTATAACTTTGTAGTTGAAAAGTTTTTAAAATAAAACTGTTTATGCCCCCAAAATATTAGTGTATGCTTATAGATTTTGAAATTTAAAATTTAAAATTAAGTTTTCAGACACTAAATGACTTCAAATACAAAAAAATTCAACTATGAAGTTGTAGATCACGTTGAGAGCTACAATTTTGATCTAAAGTTTGTCTTCATTCGAGTTCATATAAAAAAGTTATGAATTATTTTTTGATATCTAGTTTTTGGATCATTCTGTTTGGACCAATATGACATAGCCGAACAAATTTAGCGACCAGGATGACATTAATGAACAAGTTTAAGGACCTAAACGGTCGATTTGCAAGTTTAGGGACCGGGATGACACAACTGAACAAGTTTGAGGATCTAAACGGTCGATTTGCAAGTTTAGGGACCAGGATGACACAAGAGCACAAGTTTAGGGACCGCTGGTGTACTTTACTCTTCTTGAAACATTGGAGTAGGGGCATGAACCCTTTTCTCCTCTAAACCAATCTCCTATGCTACCTTACTCCCCCTGATCATAACATCTTCTAAGAACTCAGCATGTCTGGTTTCCACAAACTTAGTATGCCTGTCAGGGCAATAAAAGCGGTAACCCTTTGATCTATCTGGGTAGCCAATGAAATGACAGCTAACTGTCTTAGGATCTAACTTACCTAAATTTGGGTTGAATACTTTAGCCTCAGCTGGACAGCCCCACACCCTTGGATGCTTAAGTGAGGGTACTCTGCCTGTCCATAACTCATACGTTGTTTTAGGCATCGACTTACTTGGTACACGATTAAGAATATGAATGACGGTTTTTAATGCCTCCATCCATAAGCTTACCGGTAAAGTAGAGTAGCTAATCATACTTCTTACCATATCCATTAAGGTATGGTTTCTTCTCTCAGCCACTCTGTTTTGTTGAGGCTCACCTTGCATGGAATAGTGGGCAACTATGCCATTTTTCTGAAGGAACTTTGCAAAAGGTCCCGGAATTTGGCCATACGGGGTATGTCACTGAAAGGATCAAGATGCCCAAGAGGGGGGGTGAATTGGGCTTATTTTAAATTTCTAAAGCAAATATGAAATTCTATCAAGTGCCAATTACCCCGTGCCTAACGATTCGTGTGCCTTAAACTATGAAAGCGGTAGCAAGCCAAGGAAAGCGAAAACAGCCTACACAATTCTAGTATGAATTGAAGAACAAGTGCGGAAAGTAATGCGGTATAAAAGAGATAGGGAAAGATATTCTTGACAAGGCGATGTTTTGCCGAGGTATCGAGGAGTCGACACTCCCCCTAGTCCTTGTTGGAGCACCTCGCAAGGTATTGCTCCCCCTCAATCCCACGCAAGGGATGAGTGCTCTCTATGGGCTGGTTCTTCGCCACTCCGGCTCGGTGAACCGCCCACAACCGATCACAAGTCGATGGAGAAGGGCTGCCGACAATCCTCCGGCGATCACATTCCTCCCAAGCACCACCGGACCGTCTAGGTGATGTCGATCACTGTTGACAGTAATTAAGAGCTATTTTGTCACCATCAAAATACCGTCAACATCCTCATTCTCCAAGGAAAGCAAGCATAACCTCATCATATTGTGCCAAATAACTAGTTCCACATGTCCCATGAATATTTGATGCAGGTAATGACAATATAGGACATTTGGGAGCCAGTGGGCCCACACAAGGGGTCGGCCGACCACCTTGTGGGGCCACTTGGCATCCCAAGCCCCCATGATCCAAGATCCACCCTTTGGAACACTCTCTACCCTTGGATCCAAGTGTATCTCCTCTTAATGGTCCAGATTCACATCACAAGGATCCATGGGCCCACATCAAGGAGTTTAACGTGACAACTCAACTCAGAACCGACATCCAAGGCATATGACAAGTGGGACCAGTATCCAGGAGGCAGAGGTGGCCCACATACCCCACATGGGGTTCGGCCGATCCATAGGTGGGGCCCACCAGGCCCCCACTTAGCCCCTAAGCACTGGGCCTTCTTCTAGAAGGCCTAGGAGGGCCCACAGGCCAGTTAGTGGTTCGACCGAACCACCATATGGCGGGTTCACCTCCCCAACCGACTTACCTACTCCCCACATCAACACCCTTGATCCTTAGGCGGTTCTGAAGTCGGTTGGATACAACGGTGCTTGATGAAGGTGACGCGGATCGCTGACGTGGCACCGGAGTAGCCCCTAGTCCACTTCTAGCTATAAATAGACCTCCTAGGCCCTCACTCTCACTCATGCCTCATTGGAGAAACACTACTCCTTAGTCTCTTAGCGGAGCTCTCTAGTAGTGCTATGCTAGTTGGAGGAGAGTGAGGAAGGTCTTTTGAAGAAAGCCTCGGGCCTGTCGGGAATCTTCTACGGAGTTCTTCCTCGGCGGATGCGAGTCTCTTGTAAGTTCAGCTCTTGTAAGTGACTTCTTCCGAGTTCTTTATAGTATTTGATATTCTAAGTCTGGGTTAGTTGTTATACACCTTTTCCTGCTTGTTCATCGCTTTACTTTAAGTAGAGTGCTTTAACCTTAAAAGCTTGGGTTAAAGTAGTAAGAATAGTGTAGACATGGTGTCTAGACTAGATCTTACCTTTGTAAACCGCTTATCGCGTGGATTGTTCGTGGATGCTAGTAGAAACTGACACCTGTATCTAGCCTTTGTATTCCACCACGCGTGTCAGATAAGTTCTTAAAAGGTAGGGCTTCAATACAACATGATGGCGCGGTCTGGTTAGAGTTTTGCCCTCTTTCTGATCTATCCCATCGCCTCCTGCAAGAGAAGGGCTGATAAAGCCAGTATAACCAGCTATACCTTGTTAGATATCTTTGCTATATCGAACCTCTCAACCTAGTTACCATAGTGTCCCTTGATCCATCATAGGACATACCCGTATTCCTAGTTAGATCACTTCTCGTTCCCCGTGGAAAATACGATACCTGAAATACTCCCGGTGAAGTGCTACATCGGTATAATCTGTGCGCTTGCGGATTTATCCAATAGTCATAAGAAATACTAACAAGCATTTCTGGCGCCGTTGCCGGGGAACGGTAGCTGTTTTAACTACTATCCTTTGGACCTATTATCCTTGTTTTATCTTTCTTTTCATTTTATCCTTTTCATATACACCATGAACGAACCATCCATCTCTCATCTTACTTTTCCAAAGGGCCACAGTTTGGAACCACCACCATCATCACATCCCATCCTTTCACTTAGCTATGAGCTTTGCCCTAGCTTCATAGCCAAAGTTCGGGAACAACCTTTTTCTGGGGATGAAGCTGAAAATCCTTACACTCACCTACGTGACTTTGAACAATTGTGTTCATGTCTCAACATCCAAGGGATGAGGCGAGGTACCCTTAAGTGGAAGCTATTTCCGTTTCCTTTGACGGGAATAGCCAAACGATGGTACCTTCGCAACGTAGGTAGTGTAAACGGAGAATGGGAAAGATTACAATCCAAATTCTGCCTAACTTTCTTCCCTATTCCTCGCGTTGTTCGTCTTCGAAAAGAGGTCATCAACTTCTCACAAAAGGAAAACGAACCTCTTGGTGCGGCATGGGCCCGTCTTTTAGAGCTATCATCATCTGGCCCTGATTTTGCTATAACCGAGCCAACATTGTTACAACACTTTTATGGCGGTCTTAGCAAAGATTCCGCACAACTTTTTGATATAACTTTTAGGGGAGCCTTCCTGTGTTTATCCGTTAGTGCAGGGAAGAATCTTCTTACAAAGATTCTTGAGAACACCCCCTCTACTAACGATTATAATGAAGGACCCAAGGAAGAACAAAAACCAGCCCCTAGAAAAGAATCCTCGATAGTTGAATCACCACCATTTCTATCCAAAGATTTTGCCATCGATCCTGAACCACATATACCACAAATCTCGAAGGAAGAAAAAATTCAACTCCTAAATCATTCCTTCGAGTTCGAGGCTAACCGTTCATATGATCTTGCTGGTTTTGGGAATGTCCAAAATGATCCTTTCCTAAAGAGACCTTCTAAGAAACATCTTTCTAGACCTCTCATGAAGGGATCTCTTCAAAAACTTCCCAAATCAACATCATCTTATGCCTCGACTTCCCACATGGCACATCAGGAAAAGCCTGGGATATTTGATGAAGAAATGTCGAGTGAGCTTATAGAAGAACTCAACTGTTTAGAAGCCAAATCTATCCTCTCCTTCTCTATGCCCACCTCTGACTTATCCTACAAACCCATTTCTACACCCAACCTTGATCCTGATGATCCCCCATGTGTTCCTTCATTCAAGTCTTATGATGACCCACTTGATGACTCTGGGAATTCATTAAGACACCCGAGGCATGGAAGCCATGAGGGCCATAAATCTGACCAAGTGGAGCAAAGACAACAGTTAGAGCATCTATCTACCGTTGTAAGTCAAGAATGGTTGGATGAGGCCAAATCCTCAAAGGAAGTCACTAAAATGCCCACACATATGAGGAGAATATCATGTCAAGTGTTGGGCATTGATGGTGAAATTTGCTACGATCCTAGCCTCAGGATCAACATCCTTCCTCATTTCCAAGTTCCAACATCATCAAAGGATCATCTATCTCAATCACAAAAACACGTTAGACTCCCCAATGGTCAAGTCCTTGATTGTTTAGGAGTCCTTCATGATGTTCTTGTGGTGGTTGATGATCTCAAAATCTTCCTAGATTTCCACATTTTTGACCTTCCTAGACTTTCCTTTCATCTTACCTTTATCGGAAGGCCAATCATGAGAATCTTGGAGAACACCTTAGGAAATGAGAAGCTTGGTTATAGAATAGGTGAAGATTATCTACCCGTTTGGTCTTCCCGACCTCTCATCAAAGGGTTAGAATCCAAACCAATTCTTGATCCAAGGGGTGAGCTTATGTCAATCTCGCCAACAGCCATGACCCACTCAAGTTTTGAGGTTGACTTGAAATGTCATGAGAAAGGAAGTGCTCACCCACTCAGGGAGAACAATACCAATGGGCATGGAAGCTATTCCCCGATCTTCCCATCAAATCCATGCTCAAGTGAGAAATCTCCCAAATCGATCCTTCCCTCTACCATCACTAGACACATGATCTACAACCCCTTCATTATTCTTTCAAAAATCTTTGCAAGGTTGGTTGTAGATGTGTTTGTCTACCATAAATTTTGCAAATCTCATAGTGGTTTTGGTCTTGAGGATAGGTTTGAAAATGTTGGAGTTGAAGGGGAAACCACTTCACCAACATGAGTTGCAACTTGAAGGTTTTCCAAAGACAAGCTTGTGTCTTAAAAATAAGCACTTTCAGGAGATAACCCGATCCTTTTTCTTTTTTGTTAAAGTTTGCTTATTTATTAAAAAAATAAAATAAAAAAAATAAAAAAAATTAAATTAATTAATTAATAATAATAAATAAATAAATTAAAATTAATTAAAAAATGATAGTAATAAAAATATATAAAACAAAATAAAAATGTTTTCCAAAATTCTAAAATGAATAAAATGACTTTTAAAATGAGATTAAGGGAATATTTGTGAAATTGTTCCTTCGGGTATTTTTGTCACTAACCATTTCAGGTTTAAACAAAAAGAACGATGGAGCAAAACACAAGGTATGTTCAACCAAATATCCTTCAATAATGAAGCACATTTAAAAGAAAATTTCACATCCTAGACTTGGATTTTCACATTGTAAAATGTTGCAAAATCCAAGTATGGGGGAGTGGATTTCTCTAAGAAATTCATATCATGCTTCATTGTTTAATTTTATTTGGTTGTCTCTACCTTGTTTTCTCTTTATACCTTGCTCATCTTGTTAAGTCAAAAAAACTAAAAAGAAAAAAAATGCAAATGCTCATATGGTTCCCCATTCATGCTCTTGTCTCTTCTTAAAATGACTCTCTTTATTCTTTCATGCTTCCTTGTTCTTTTATAAGTATGCTTTGGTTTGGGAGTAGAGATCTTGCTTCCAAAAGCTCTTTAAATTAAGCATGGTGCTTAGGTTAAATAGCTTTCCTTGATCAAATTAGACATGGTGTCAAGTTTGATTAATGAACCAAAAGTAAACTTTTATGAAATTTGGTTGTACTTTTGGACTAACCAATGTGTGATAACTTAAAAAAAATTGGTGATTAAGCCATGAGATCATTCATAAGAGACAAATCAAGGTTTGAGATGGTTTTGAAATCATCTTGCATATCTTTGTCTCAATCTTGCTTAACTTTTAAAGAACTGGTGAACAATGATGGAACATCCCTCTCCGTGCTAAAATGCTAAAGCCAACTTTTCTATAGCATAAAAGATGTCCTCTGTTTCTATGACAATAATGCCCCTGCTTTGAATCATATGAGAATTCCTTCGGGTATGTGTTGTCCACTAATCCTTCATAGGAGAGAAGAAATGAATGGAGGAAAGGGTCTGAGTACAACGTGTTGACCATTCGTCATCAGCAATATCGTGACACATGGAATCGTCACACTTCAAGATTACGGCTCAACACCTTTAAAGGTAAATGGTCAATGTCTCAAATCTTCTCATGAACATGAATCACCTGAGCATGAAAGTGACATGATAGATTTTGTTCTTAATCTCAATTAGAACTAAAATCTACATGTTTTAACTTTTTTGTTCAAATTTCAAAAATAACCTTAGAAATGGCCTAGACTTGGCCTTGACTCCCCCCTCGTGAAAGGTCGGTCCATTTGGCCTCTAAAGGGGATCAGCCGACCATGTTTTTGGCCCAATCGGCTCGAAACTTCACGAGCTTACTCACCTGGCTCGTCCAAGTTCAGAACATGGCTCGGTCGGACGTTAGCTTTCAAAAGGGGATCGGCCGACTGTGACTTTGGGCCAATCAGTCCGAGACTTCACAACCCGACTCACCTGACCCGATGGAGTTCGAAACCTGGCTCGGTCGGACCATATCTTTCAAAAGATGGTCGGCCGACCGTTGTTTTGGTCCTTCAGCCAAGCTCGGTACTCCTGAGCATTAGATCAACAGTTCTCTCCTATTTTCGGCACGATCCAAGTGAAAATAGAGGCGAAGGGCATTGGATTCTATCTTCTTTACCTCTCCCTTTCCTTCTTCCTCCTCTTACCTTGTTCTTCTTCACCACTAGTAGAAATTCCATCTTCTCTTGCTTCCCTTCTCAACTTCCTTGACCTCACCATGGTTCCACCAAGAAAAAGAGCGATATGGAAAAGTTTCTACGTGTTGTTGCCAAAGAAAGCTTTACCAACTTAGAAGAAAAGGTTTCTGAGGAGAGAATGGGGTGTCTCGGTCTTGAAGATAGCTTTAATGACTTTCGCATTATCACTAATGCAAAGCTCAAGCTCTTATCCAAAGTCTTTGAGAGAGAGGATCTCCTTGCCCCCCCCTTCTCTTTAACCATCCTCTAGAACCACCAGCATAACCTACCTTAGGGCTCTGATAGAAGGAAGCATGACAAGATGCTTGTCATCCCTTATGCTAAGGCCATAGGACGTTCTCTCTCTACCTTCTCCTTTGGTGCCTTAGCCCTTCATAGCAATAAGATACTTAGGCCTAATAGTCTATCACTCATGAATCAAAGAACTTATGCCTAAGCTATCAATCACAAATAAAACTCTTGGTTCTTCTGGTATCTTACCCTAGCAGAACCCCTGCATTTGATCTGTCTCTGTCACTGATTTCAGCATGTCCCGAAACAAGTATGGGGAGGTCGGTCGACACTCCAACATGTCAAAACACCAGAATGACCACTGAATCATGCTGTACACGTCCATAACATGTTCCACAAAAAAGTTGGACTAAAATGGCCACTTTTGTGGATCGGCCGATCCACTTTGGAGGCCAAAATTCAGAAAAGACAGAGCAAAGCAATATTCAGAGGTAAGGGATCTGAATGCAGAGTTCGAAGTGGCCAAACGGCCCCAGAGGGTGGTCGGCCGACCACACCTAGAAGGCCCGGGCCCACCAACCAGCATCCTTTCAACTTCAAACAACTATTCTGACTGGTTTGCCACGTCTCTTCCTTTTTCCTCTATGCTTTTCATTTATTTTACTCATTTTTCTCTTTCAAAATTAAAATGAAATAAAAATAATTTCTTCATGAAATTCATCACTTAGCTTAATTTCCTTTTAATATTGAATAAAACAAGAAGATCGCATCCAAAATTAAAATTTTGAAAAGTGACATGATCTATGACGTTCTGAGGGTAAAAGCGTCATAAAGATGAATTCTTGCTTTTTGTTATGCTAGTGGGAAAATATCTTGATAGGGAACCATATTGACTAAGTTGTTGATTAATGTGATATAGTTCTCGGCTCATGATTCATACCCTATCTATTTAAGGTTCTTGGAGATTAACTTTTGAAAACGTCATAAAACCATAATGTCACTACTCTATAGTGAGAAAATTCCTACCAAAGCCATATATGCTCTTTCATGATATAAGCTTTCTACATAAGCTACTTGCTTTGTGTTGAGTTTGGTCAAGTTTTGTGACCTTGTTGAGAGATTTATCATGCTCCCAAGATCAAGATCACGTACACGCCACATATACATGTTGCTTCTACACTGGAAGTACGCAGAAACATGCCTTTCATTTTCGACATAGTTCAGACTCCATGTTCTAATAGAAATTCTCTCTCTAGTATATGTTGTTAGTCAATGAGACATAGACTATGCGAAATTATGAAAATATATGAAAAAAATAGGGGCACATGAAGGTCCCAAGTCTTAGAAAAAAAATGAATGATGATGAGCAAATCAAAGCTCATAGAAAAAAAAAATAAAGATAGCTAGGTCTCAAAATTATAAGTTAGAAAGAGATATCTTATAAAGGAGTTTTGATCATTCGCCATGTTTCCACACACTTGCATATCTTGATCTAAGTGTATGACATTTCTCTCCTTGGATCTGGAATTTGACTTTACAATATATGCAAGGTAAGTATGCTACATTGTTTATCCCTACCTAAGCTCCATATAAGCCTTTTAGAAGTAGGAAGATAAAAAAGAAGGCAACCTCATGTTATGCCTTGGTAAGGATTCATACACCTTGAGTGATCTAGAGTGCTATATGAGGAGTAAGTTGACTTATGAGCTTTCTTTTGAAAAATTTATCAAAAACTCCAAGTACTAAAATATGATTTGGGAAAATGACTTTGCCTTGAAAACTGTTCTATTTCTCAACTTCACAAGGATATATGTTAGCCAATACCACATATCCCATTGGTATGACAAAATGTCTTGAATGAATCTTTATGTTTGCTTTATACTTTGAATAGCATAGTCTTGTTATCTTTTAACCTTTACTCGAGGACGAGCAAAGAGGTAAGTATGGGGGATCTTGTTGACAGTAATTAAGAGCTATTTTGTCACAATCAAAATACCGTCAACATCCTCATTCTCCAAGGAAAGCAAGCATAACCTGATCATATTGTGCCAAATAACTAGTTCCACATGTCCCATGAATATTTGATGCAGGTAATGACAATAGGGGACATTTGTGAGCCAGTGGGCCCACACAGGGGTCGGCCGACCACCTTGTGGGGCCACTTGGCCTCCCAAGCCCCCATGATCCAAGATCCACCCTTTGGAACACTCTCTACCCTTGGATCCAAGTGTATCTCCTCTCAATGGTCTAGATTCACATCACAAGGATCCATGGGCCCACATCAAGGAGTTTAACGTGACAACTCAACTCAGAACCGACATCCAAGGCATATGACAAGTGGGACCAGTATCCAGGAGGCAGAGGTGGCCCACATACCCCACATGGGGTTCGGCCGATCCATAGGTGGGCCCACCAGGCCCCCACTTAGCTCCTGAGCACTGGGCCATCTTCTAGAAGGCCTAGGAGGGCCCATAGGCCAGTTAGTGGTTTGGCCGAACCACCATATGGCGGTTTCACCTCCCCAGCCGACTTACCTACTCCCCAGATCAACACCCTTGATCCTTAGGCGGTTCTGAAGTCGGTTGGATCCAACGGTGCTTGATGAAGGTGACGCGGATCGCTGACATGGCAACGAAGTAGCCCCTACTCCACATCTAGCTATAAATAGAACCCCTAGGCCCTCACTCTCACTCATGCCTCATTGGAGAAACACTACTCCTTAGTCTCTTAGCGGAGCTCTCTAGTAGTGCTATGCTAGTTGGAGGAGAGTGAGCAAGGTCTTCTGGAGAAAGCCCCGGGCCTGTCGGGAATCTTCTACGGAGTTCTTCCTCGGCGGATGCGAGTCTCTTGTAAGTTCAGCTCTTGTAAGTGACTTCTTCCAAGTTCTTTATAGTATTTGATATTCTAAGTCTAGGTTAGCTGTTATACACCTTTTCCTGCTTGTTCATCGCTTTACTTTAAGTAGAGTGCTTTAACCTTAAAAGCTTGGGTTAAAGTAGTAAGAATAGTGTAGACGTGGTGTCTAGACTAGATCTTACCTTTGTAAACCGCTTATCGCGTGGATTGTTCGTGGATGCTAGTAGAAAGTGACAGCTCTATCTAGCCTTTGTATTCCACCACGCGTGTCAGATAAGTTCTTAAAAGGTAGGGCTTCAATACAACATGATGACGTGGTCTGGTTAGAGTTTTGCCCTCTTTCTGATCTATCCCATCGCCTCCTGCAAGAGAAGGGCTGATAAAGCTAGTATAACTAGCTATACCGTGTTAGATATCTTTGCTATATCGAACCTCTCAACCCAGTTATCATAGTCTCCCTTGATCCATCATAGGACATACCCGTATTCCTAGTTAGATCACTTCTCGTTCCCGTGGAAAATACGACACCTGGAATACTCCCGGTGAAGTGCTACATCGGTATAATCTGTGCGCTTGCGGATTTATCCAATAGTCATAAGAAATACCAACAATCACCAAGAGTAACAAGCCTTGATCTTCACTTGACTCACTCAAGCTTCACAACTAGAGTGGATGCACACTTGAACTCTTGGATGAACTAGAGGAGAGAAAGATGGATGGATTCGCAAATCACTCTCTCTCTCTAGGGCTCTTGCTCTCTTCCCAACCTTCTCAAAGAACTCAGCAACTCAAATGAGCAAAGGCAAGGTGGGAGAGAAAGGGGTAAGTTTTTTATAACCCCCACACACTCAGCCCTCAGTCTGAGAAAAACAGGGATTTTA
Organism: Microstegium vimineum; assembly: GCA_022036555.1. Classification (NCBI taxonomy): domain Eukaryota; kingdom Viridiplantae; phylum Streptophyta; class Magnoliopsida; order Poales; family Poaceae; genus Microstegium; species Microstegium vimineum. The sequence goes on from CM039123.1 coordinate 30,754,160, forward strand.
AGTTGG
>CM039123.1:30763549-30777352 GCA_022036555.1 Microstegium vimineum
GGACCATTGATAGCGTCCGGACCTTCACCAGCAGAGCTACAGAGCCTCTGTCTCCAGTCCGGACGCACCGTCCGAACGCGCGCAAAGCGCTATCCGGACCAATGCGCATGCATCCGGTCACCCTGCGGTTTGAATCAGCTCGTTCGCGCCTTCACAGGGAGCTGCCACGTCACCTCCGGACGCGGCCAACAGTAGCGTTCGGTGCTTCTTTTTATTGCGTCCGGATCCAACTCAGAGAGCATCCAGAGAGCACATTTACTCCGGACGCGCGTCCGGTGCTCTGCGTCCGGACCATACTCAGCGTCCGGTCGCTATGCAGAGAGCATCCAGAGCCTCCAAAACATCTGGACGGTTGTCCGGTGCCTACGTCCGGACCTTGTTCAGCGTCCGGACCTCCTGTCCAGAGAAGCCGAGAGAGAGGGTTTGCCACCGGACGCAGTTCCATTTGTCCGGACTGAGTAATCCGAGCGTCCGGACTTCCTTTCTTGGTCCAACTGATTTGCTTCATCTTCTCCAAGCTTCCATATGCTAACACCTTGTGTTCCAACCTTTTTTCACATGTGTTAGCCTTTTCATGATATTATCTTGGGTTTAATTCATGTTTCATGTCACTTAGGTTCATTTTAATTATGCATGCAATGCAAACCTAGTGGCACATGATAACCGCAATCGAAACGAGTTTTCCCTTCTTGATAGTACGACTATCTATCCTAAAAAGTGATCACACTCTCTATAGTGTCTTGATCACTAAACCAAAAATGGTCCTATAGATATACCTTTGCCTTGGGCCAATTTTGTTTTTCTCTTTCTTCTTTTCTTTAAGCATGAAGCACTTGATTCATCATCCACCATGATCATGCACATTGCTCCATCTCACATGTTGGATCACCCTATCTTGATCAAACACTTAGTCATAGGGTTAGTCCATAGGTTTCATCAATTAACCAAAACCAAACTTGGGCTTTCAATCTCCCCCTTTTTGGAAATTGATGACAACCTTTCATAAAAGAATATATATGATGAAAATTTCACTTTGGTAGTATTAGCTCCCCCCTACATATGTGATATATGAGTTTGGTTCATTTTGATCACATATGCATGAAAAGGAATTGTGGGAGAGTGAATGCTACCAAATGATGCTAAGGTGTGTAGGATGGACCTTTGAAGCGTGATACCAATTGGAGTGCAATATGAAACCATCCTTAGCACCATGAATGCCTAGAAACCACTTGAAAACACTTTGAGGGGCACACTTGGAATACCACTTGAAAAGATGCTATTTGGAAATATCTAAGCATGCTAGTACTTCAAGCATCAAGTCAATCTAGTTTCTAGCATTCACCACACAAGCATATCATGAATGTAAGAACATATGCAAGCAAGCACTTATGAATGCACAAAGATATGCAACAAGTTTTTCATAGACTTGCTCCCCCTACTTGTGTGCTTTCATTTTTCAAAATTTTCAAAATTATTTTTCTTACTACTTACTTCTCCCCCTTTGTCATCTATTATCATAAAAGATGTGCTCAAAGGATTGATTATTGGGGAGACGCTTAGTTGTGGTTCAATCTAGATTACTTTCCCCAAGGTATTTAACTCGGTTTAAACCGTGGACAAGCTTGTTCACACATCCTAGAATGGTTATCTTGCCCATGTTGAGCTAAATATTTGAAGTTCATATTATAGATCAAACACTAGGATTGCAAGCCCATAAATATGTCATATGCTACCACTAGATCAAATCAAGCATAGAAGCAATAGTGGTACCATATAAGCATCAAAACATTTGATTTTCATGAATGAACCTAATGAATTGATGTCTAGATGCACTAACAAGTCCTAATAGAGGATGAATGACATGTCAATCAACTTGTACCTTGCTTTGCTCGAAGGAGAGGCATGTCATATAAGAGGGGTGCATCAACACATGTTTGAATAATCAAGAATGTTCAATTCATTCCTTAGCTTGCAAAACCTTTTCTCATCAAGTGGCTTGGTGAATATATCGGCAAGTTGATCATCGGTGCCAACACTTGTGATCTTGATATCACCCTTTTGTTGATGATCCCTTATGAAGTGGTGCCTCACATCAATATGCTTGGTTCTTGAATGTTGAACCGGATTGTTGGTTAGCTTCACCGCACTTTCATTGTCACATAGCAACGACACTTGCTTGAAATTGATCCCATAGTCATTCAAAGTTGCCTTCATCCAAAGCAATTGAGCACAACAACTCCCCGCACTTATGTATTCGGCTTCGGTGGTAGAGAGTGCAACACTATTTTGCTTCTTTGATGACCAAGATACAAGTGACATGCCTAGCATTTGACATGTGTCCGATGTGCTCTTTCTATCAATCTTGCATCCCGCATAGTCGGAGTCCGAATATCCAATCAACTCAAAGTTAGAACCCTTGGGATATCACAATCCAACATCTTGTGTATGCTTCAAGTACCTCAATACCCTCTTTGTAGCCTTCAAGTGACTTTCTCTTGGAGAGGTTTGGAATCTTGCACACATGCATACACTAAACATCACATCCGGCCTAGAAGCGGTCACATAGAGTAGGCTTCCAATCATAGACCGATACAACTTTTGGTCCACCATGTTGCCACTAGCATCACTATCCTAGTGTCCATTAGTGCCCATAGGAGTGCTAATGCCTTTAGACTCTTCTAAGCCAAATTTCTTCATCATGTCCTTGATGTACTTGCCTTGACTCAGAAAGGTGCCATTCTTCAATTGCTTGATTTGAAGACCAAGGAAGTAGCTAAGTTCACCAATCATTAACATTTCAAACTCATTTGCCATCATCTTGCGACACTCTTCACAAAAATCTTGATTGGTTGAACCAAATATGATGTCGTCCACATAGATTTGGAGCACAAATAGATCCTTGCCAAGCTTCTTGGTGAAGAGAGTAGTATCAACCTTCCCCATGATGAACCTTTTGGATAAGAGGAAATCCCTCAATCTTTCATACCATGCTCTAGGTGCTTGCTTCAAGCCATATAAAGCCTTCCTCAACTTGTACACATGGTTGGGCTTCTTGTCATCTTCAAAACCAGGAGGTTGCTCAACATATACTAGATCATTGATGTATCCATTCAAGAAAGCACTCTTCACATCCATTTGGTATAGCTTGATGTTGTGTGCACATGCATAGGCCAAAAGAATACTAATTGCCTCTAATCTTACAACCGGTGCATAAGTTTCTCCAAAGTCAAGACCTTCAACTTGTGTGTAACCTTGAGCTACCAATCTTGATTTGTTTCTCACAACTATACCATCTTGATCTTGCTTGTTTCTTAATACCCATCTTGTGCCAATCACATTGTAGTTCTTGGGTCTTTCAACTAGTTCCCAAACTTGGTTTCTAGTGAAATTGTTGAGTTCTTCATGCATAGCATTGACCCAATCAACATCTTGTAGGGCTTCTTCAATCTTTGTGGGCTCTATGGATGACACAAAGGAATAGTGTTCACAAAAGGATGCCAATCTTGATCTTGTTTGCACACCACTTGTAATATCACCAACTATTTGATCAATGGGGTGATCTCTTGCAATATTGGTTGGTTGGAGGATTGGAACTTGATTGCTTGCACTTGGTTGAGATGAACTAGCAACTTGTTGATCTTGCACTAGAGAGTTACTAGCTTGCACATGAGGTGAGTTGAGCACTTGATCTCTGTCATCTTCTATGTCAATTACTTGCTTTGGCCTAATGTCACCAATATCCATGTTCTTCATTGCATTAGCCAATTGAGATCCACTCACATCTTCTAGATTCTCATGATCATCTTGTGAGCCATTGGTTTCATCAAATTCAACATCATGAACATCCTCAAGTATACCACTAGCCGAATTCCATACTCTATAGGCTTTGCTTGTGGTTGAGTAACCAAGTAAGAACCCTTCATCACATTTCTTGTCAAACTTCCCAAGTCTTGTGCCTTTCTTCAAGATGTAGCATTTGCACCCAAAGACTCTAAAGTATGCAATGTTGGGCTTTCTTCCATTCAATAGCTCATATGGTGTCTTCTCCATCAATGGGTGACAATATAGCCGGTTGCTAGAGTAGCAAGCGATGTTGATACCTTCGGCCTAAAAGGAGTGACTCACATTGTACTCACTAAGCATAGATTTTGCCATATCAATCAATGTTCTATTCTTACTCTCAACAAGGCCATTTGATTGTGGAGTATACTTGGCCGAGAATTGATGCTTGTGTCGGGTACAAAGGTAAGGGGTACCCTAAACGTGTGATAATCTAAAACTCAACATAGCAACCATTTTAAGGCAGGATCCGATCAGCCGTTCAAGTCAATGGAGAAAGGCCCATCACGCAAAGGCCTGCCTCACCGGCAACAACGACCAGTCATGGGCCGGCCCATTACTGGAAAAATAGTAGGAGGGATCCCCCTCTGCCTCTACCTCGATTGACGGACAGGGGTCGAACGAACGACCCCCCTGCCTCTACCTCGACTGACGGACAGGGGTCGAACGAACGACCCCCCTGCTTCTACCTCGACCGACGGACAGGGGTCGAACGAATGACCCCTCCGCCTCCGCCTCGACCTTAACTGACGGACAGGGGTCGAACGAACGACCCCTCCGCCTCGCCTTAACCCCCCGAATGAAGGAAGAGGGGTCGATCGAATTCCCCTCGACCTCAACCCCTTGACCCCGATTGACGAACAGGGGTCGAACGAACGACCCCTCCGCCTCGATCCCTCGAATGACGGACAGGGGGTCGAACGAACGACCCGCGAGCAGGAGGCTCGATCAGCTCACCCGCTCCCGGTATGGGGTAAAGGGGATCCAATGCGCCTACCTGCCCCCGCCTAACGCCATGGGCGCCCACTACCACAGTAAAATCCATCAACTCACCACCCATGCCTGAGACCTCCGTCAATCGCGCGGCCGCTGTAGCCACATCGCAGGTACGAAATCCAGAGGCACCCCCTCGAGCCATAAACAGGACGGCCCTCGACTGTGTCTTCAGGAATACGATAGGGTCGCACTGGCCTCGACCCCCCTCGACCAGGGGGCTCGACCATCGTCTCCAACCACTCCGGCATGGCTCCCGTCCAGTCCGTCCCGCGTCAACTGTGGGACTCGTACCCATCTACAGAAGGCCAACCATATTGCGCCATGACGTTCGGCAACGTCCAGTCTGCCATCACCATGCCCTGAACACCGGAAGGACGGGAAGGCCACGCCGCTACAGCGCTCGACGTCCCATCGCAGGCATGGCGTCGCGGACACCTCTCCCATGCCTCTACAGTCTAGGATCTCTGTACTCTCTGGCCTCCCCTTGATCTATAAAAGGGGACGCTGGGATAGAAGAAAGGCATGCACATTCATATTGGCTCACGCATTCGGACATCAGAGATCTCTCAACGAGCCGATACATCAGCTCTGACCCGCATACACCAAGAGCCAAGTTGCGTACACCGCACCCGATTGCTTGATCGACACCTCAAGCAATCCACCAGCTCACCTAGGATAGCCTTGCTAGTCCTAGGCTTCAGCTCACTCTGAGCACCCCCGTGTAAACCTGCTTGTACCCCCCCCTGTACGAGCACTTCGGTGTAAGATAATACAATCCATCCTCCCCCGCTGGACGTAGGGCCTCCTTTGCCCGAACCGGGATAAATCTTGTGTTCTTCTTGCATCACATCTGGGAGAGGGAGCACACAATATACAAATTTACTAGTTGGTGGTCTTGACCCCTTGGGTCATAACACCGACAACTTGATTCCAAGCTCATCACATAGCTCATCAACTCTTGTATTCTTGAATTCACTTCCATTGTCACTTCTCACTTTCTTGATGGTAGTTTCAAACTCATTGTGACATCTCTTGACAAAAGATTTGAAGGTGGCAAATGTATCACTCTTGTCATTGAAAAAGAATACCCAAGTGTATCTTGTAAGATCATCCACTAACAAATCCATACATGTTCCCACCGATGCTAGTGTATGTAGTTGGTCCAAATAGATCCATGTGCAACAACTCAAATGCTCTACTAGTGCTCATCATGCTCTTCTTGGGATGGGTGTTACCAACTTGTTTGCCGGCTTGACAAGAGCTACAAAGTTTGTCCTTCTCAAACACAACATCTTTCAAGCCTCTGACTAAGTCATGCTTGATCAATCTATTAAATTGCTTCATGCCAACATGACCAAGTCTTCTATGCCATAACCAACCCATACTTGATTTAGTGAGCAAGCAAGTTGACAATTGAGCTTCACTAGCATTGAAATCAACTAGGTAGAGGTTCTCATATCTAAATCCCTTGAAGATCAAGTTTGAACCATCAACACTAATGATCTCAACATCATCTACCCCAAATATGCATTTGAATCCAAGATCACACAATTGAGCCACGGATAGCAAATTGAAGTTCAAGCTCTCAACTAGCAAGACATTTGATATGCTCAAGTCATTGGATATTGCAATCTTACCAAGACCTTTGACCTTGCCCTTGCCATTATCACCAAAAGTAATACTATCAATGCCATCATTTGTGTTGGAGTTGATTGATTTGAACATTCTAGAATCCCCGGTCATGTGTTGAGTGCACCCACTATCAAGCACCCAATGCCTTCCTCCGGCTTTGTAATTGACCTACAAAACAAATTAGTTCTTCTTAGGTACCCATACTTGTTTGGGTCCTCCAAAGTTAGTGACCAAGGATTTTGGCACCCAAATTGCCTTCTTCTTTGGGCCAACAATGGGTGTGCCAACATACTTAGCCATTACACCATCTCTCCCTTTGGTAAGCATATAACATGAATCAAAATGAATGGAGGTGGATTTAGCAAACTTGATTTGGCTCATGTTAAGTTTGCAATATTCGTCAACATGCCCCACTTGCTTGCAACTATTGCAATACCGACCATTGCTTCTCACAAGCTAGGCTTTGGAGTTACAAAGGCGGCCTTGCCTTTCTTGGGGGTATAGCCCAATCCCTCTTTGTAGTGGGAAAATCTTTGGCTACCCAAGCACTTTAGCAAGCGGGGATCTCCACCATATGACTTACCCAAAGCATGAGTGAGTTCATTAACATCATGTTTCAATTTTTCATTTTCAATCACTAGTGTAGCATCATCCTTTGAGCTATCACTAGTAGATGTGCAAGTGGATGTGCTAGTGTCGGTTGGTGCAACAATGATAGGAGTGAAAAATGATTCATATAGAATATCACAACTCCAATATCACATGATGCAACAATCTTATCCTTGTTTTGATCAAGGAGGGAGGAGTGAGCTTTTTCAAGCTTGTAGTGAGTCCTCTCAAGCTTCTCATGGGCTTCCATTAGCCTCTCATGAGAGACATTGAGCTCATCAAAGGATTGTTCAAGAGCCTTAAGCTTCTTGTTCAATTCTTTGCACTCCTTCCTCTTCTTCTCAAAGCACTCATAAGTTTGCTTCATCATGTCTACTAGTTCTTCCTTGGAGTACTCCTCCTTATCATCACTATCACTATCATCATGAGATTGTATCTTGGATGGCTTAGCCATGAAGCATGATGTAGTATCAAAGATAGATGGCTTGTTGTTGATAGCAATGCTAGCCAATTCCTTCTTCTTGGACTTCTTCCTCTCATCATCACTAGAGTCATCATCGGAGGAGTTACTACTATCCCAAGTCATCATATAAGATTCACCCTTCTTCTTCTTGGTGAACGAAAGCTTCTTCTCCTTCTTGTCATGCTTGCTCTTCTTCTTCTCATCATCATCACTATGATTGAGACAATCCGCAATCATGTGACCGGTGCTCTTGCACTTGTAGCATCTCTTCTCATACTCTTTGCTCTTGAAGTTGTCTCTTCTCTTTCTAGCACCATAGCCCTTCTTCTTCATGAACTTGCCAAACTTGCGCACAAAGAGGGCCATCATCTCATCATCAAGGTCACTTGCTTCTTCATCATCACTTGATTCTTGCTTCTTTGCTTTGCCCTTGCTCTTGGATGACGATGCCTTGAAAGCTAAGCTCTGCTTTTTCTTTCTTTTCTTCCTTGACCTCTTCTTCTTCACTTTCTTCATTGTATTGATCTTTGGTCATGATTTCACCAAGTACTTCATTGGGAGTGATCTTGTCCAAACCATCTCTCCTAATTATTTGCCTCAAAGTTTTGTATTTCTTGGGCAAACAACCAAGGAAGTGGTTTGAGAAGTCTTCATCCTTGACCTTCTCACCCAAGCTCTTGAGATCATTGATGATCACTTGGAGCCTATGAAACATCTTCGGGATAGACTCATCCTCCTTCATCTTGAAATGAGATAGCTTGTCCTTGAGCATATACAACTTGGCATTCTTTACCATTGAAGTGCCTTCATAAGTATCTTCAAGTCTGTTCCACACTTCACTTGCCTTGTCAAGATCTTTGATTTGCTCAAACACCTTGGAATCAATGCCATTGTAGATCACATTGAGTGTCATGATGTTGCATTGCCGGTTCTCTTGCTCTCTAGGTGTGGGAGCAGCTTCATCAAGAATGACAAACTCATGTTCGGTCACACTCCACACCTTCTCATGTATTGAGCCTAGATGCATCTTCATCTTTCTCTTCCAATAATCAAATGAGGTGCCATCAAACATTGGCGGTTTGCTCCCAACATGGTTGAATTGTATTTGAGCCATCACTAACACCGAAGGTTGTTAAGCCTTGATAATAGCGGTGACCACGGCTCCGATAGCACTTGAAAGGTCCTAGATGGCTAGAGGGGGCGGGTGAATAGGCTATAAAAATCTACAAACCACTAGAGCAAAGGTTAGAAAAACACTTAAGCGAAGATTTTTGCTCTAGCTCTACTAGGGGAGCCAAGCCACCTATCCAAGCAATTCTAGTTAACTAAGTTCCTAAACACAATAGCAAGAACCTAAGGCACTTAGCTCAAGCAAGCTAGAACAACTAAACCAGAACTAACTAGCAAGCTAACTAGGCAAGATATGAAGAGGTAAATACAAGAGAGGAGATGATTGTTATACCGATGCCTTATGATGTATGGATGTCAATGTAGAGAACCAATCACAAGAATACCAATGAGTAGCAAGGAGACAAGATGACAATCGATTTTTCTCCCAAGGTTCACTTGGTTGCCACCAAGCTAGTACCCGTTGTGTCGACTACTCAAATGGTGTTTCGGTGGCTAATTGGCAATTCACAAGCCAACCCCGCTACTCGGGCGCCACAAGAAACCACCAAAATGAGAGTAACTCAATGACACGATCAATCCACTAGAGTTACCCTTTGGCACTCCGCCGAGGTGGGTACAAGCCCTCTCACAATCGATGAAGCCGACCACGAACAATCACCAACACGTGCTGAAGCTTCTCCTCAATCGCCAAGCCATCTAGGTGTTGGCAAACACCAAGAATAACAAGAAATCCCACAGCGATGACGATGACCAAGTGCCACTAAGATGCAATGCAATGATCAAAGCACTTGGATCACTCAAACTCTCACAAATATGCAATCAAGAGTGAAGAGAGTGAGTTGGGGGCTATCTCAAGCAAGCACAAAGTGTTAGAATGAATGAGAGGTGCAAGGGTATGCTCCTTGAGCCAGTCAAAACATATATATAGCAACCCCAAAGTCACTAGCCGTTTTGCCCCCTTGCCTTGCTTTCCTGCGTAGCTCCGGACGCTGTTTTTGCCTACGGTCCGGACCATTGATAGCGTCTGGATCCTTCACCAGCAGAGGTGCAGAGCCTCTGTCTCCAGTCCGGACGCACCGTCCGGACACGCGCAAAGCGTTGTCCGGACCAATGCGCATGCGTCCGGTCACCCTGCGGTTTGAATCAGCTCATTCGCGCCTTAACAGGGAGCCGCCACGTCGCCTCCGAACGCAGCTAACAGTAGCGTCCGATGCTTCTTTTTCTTGCGTCCGGATCCAACTCAGAGAGCATCCAGAGAGCACATTTACTCCGGACGCGCGTCCGGTGCTCTGCGTCCAGACCATACTCAGCGTTCGGTCGCTATGTAGAGAGCATCCAGAGCCTCCAAAACATCCGGACGGTTGTCCGATGCCTGCGTCCGGACCTTGTTCAGCGTCCGGACCTCCTGTCGAGAGAAGCCGAGAGAGAGGGTTTGCCACCGGACGCAGTTCCATTTGTCCGGACTGAGTAATCCGAGCGTCCGGACTTCCTTTCTTGGTCCAACTGATTTGCTTCTTCTCCAAGCTTCCATATGCTAACACCTTGTGTTCCAACCTTTGTTCACCTGTGTTAGCCTTTTCATGATATTATCTTGGGTTTAATTCATGTTTCATGTCACTTAGGTTCATTTTAATTATGCATGCAATGCAAACCTAGTGGCACATGATAACCACAATCGAAACGAGTTTTCCCTTCTTGATAGTACGGCTATCTATCCTAAAAAGTGATCACACTCTCTATAGTGTCTTGATCACTAAACCAAAAATGGTCCTATAGATATACCTTTGCCTTGGGCCAATTTTGTTTTTCTCTTTCTTCTTTTCTTTAAGCATGAAGCACTTGATTCATCATCCACCATGATCATGCACATTGCTCCATCTCACATGTTGGATCACCCTATCTTGATCAAACACTTAGTCATAGGGTTAGTCCATAGGTTTCATCAATTAACCAAAACCAAACTTGGGCTTTCAACCATGCGCCATTGCCGCCGCCGTGGAGCTCGCACATGGCCGGACCTCTTCAGAGCTCCTCTGGTCCAACCAACACTTGCGCTGCACTCACTGCATCACCGTGGTGCTCACGCAACCGCTAGCCAAGCCTAACACCGCCGGTAACGGCCCCGCCGCGTCACACCGCCGCATTGCGCCGCCACCACACGCCACCGGTTATCTACACGGCCGCACTAACTCAACCAACCCCACCAGTCGCTTCGCGTCGTCACCACGAGCACGTCAAGCACCACACCGCCGCCGGCAAGAACGCGCCGGTCAGCGTCGTGCTCTGCTCTGGGCTCGCTGGTGAAAGGTCTAGATATGGCTAGAGGGGGGTGAATAGCCTATTAAAATTCTAAAACAACACTTAGGCAAACTTGTTAGAATAAAACACGGCGTAAAGCAAGTTTGCGTTAGCACTACGGTTAGGCAAGCCACCTACCAATTCTAGTCTCTAGCAAGATAACCTATGTCACACACAAGAGCTACAGAACTAAAGCTACAAGACTAAGCTACACAAGCAAATCTAGAATCTCTACTTTGCAAGAATGTAAGAATGTAAGTGAAAAGCTAGAGTTAGAAAGGTTATACCACTGAGAAGAGATGAGCCAATAGATAACCAATCAATCACAATAAGAATCCTCGGTAGAGACAATGTGACACGAGATTTTTTACCGAGGTTCACTTGTTTGCCAACAAGCTACTCCTCATTGTAGCGATTCACCTACTTGGAGGTTCACGAGCTAATTGGCATCACACGCCAAACCCATCACTGGGTGCCGCACAACCAACACAAGATAGGGATCCACAAGCTACGAGCAATCCACTAGAGATGTCTTTTGCGAACTCCCGCGGGGAAGACTCAAGAACCCCTCACAATCCACCGATCGAAGCCGGAGACAATCACCTTCCTCCGCTCAACGATCCTCATCGCTCCAAGCCGTCTAGGAGGTGGCAACCTCCAAGAATAACAAGAACTCCTGCGATGATGACGATCACCAAGTGCCACTAGTATGCAATCAAAGAGCAATGCACTTGGATTCACTCAATCTCTCATGAAATTAGCACATGTATCAATGAGATGAGTGGTGGAGGCTCTCACAAATGAGCACTAGTGTGTGAGTGATGAGAAAGTGTGAGAGAGACGCCCAAGGGCCGGCCATACAACTATATATAGCCCTCACTCAAACACTAGCCGTTTGCCCCTCAAAATAGACTCTCTGCGCCACCTCCGGACGCACTTTTCACAGGGGTCCGGACCAACAACAGCGTCCGGACCCTTCACCAGCCGAGAGCCAACGGCTCTGCTCAACGCTCCGGTCGCAGCCTCCGGACGCGCGCAACGCGCCGTCTGGACCAACTCAACTGCGTTCGGTCAAGCCCCCTTTCAAACGTATTTTTCCCGCACGCGTCTCTGCATGCCACGTGGCTCCGGACGCACGCAATAGTGCGGGTCCGGACCATCTCCTCGCTGCATCTGGACCTCAGCAGAGAGGTTCCAGAACGCCCAAAACACTCCAGACCCTGTCCGGTTTCCTCTGAACGGACGCACTTCATCGTCCGGATCACCTTCTCCAGAAACAACAGAGAACACCAGAGCTCCGGACGCACGTCCGGATCCCAGCATCCGGACAGTGAACACCGTCCAGACTCCTGCTCACAGCCAGCTGACCTAGGGTGTGTGTCCGGACGCACACGCAATGGTCCGGACACACAAAAACCCTAGCGTTCGGACCGCCAAACTTGGTTCAAACAGCCTCCAACTTTCTACCAAGCTTCCAAGGGCTAACACTAAGTGATCTCAACACTTGTGCACGTGTGTTAGCTTTTCGTTCACAATTATCTTGGAATTAGTTGGTTGTTTCACTTGGTTCAATTGATTTTAATGTAATGCATATGAACCTAGTGGCTCATGATAATCGTAATCAAACACGAGAGCTCCCTCCTTGATAGTACGACTATCTATCCTAAATGTGATCACACCCTCTATGGTGTCTTGATCACCAAACCGAAAATGGTCCTAGCTTTCATCTTTGCCTTCACACCATTTTCCTTTCCACCACCATGCTAGAGCTTGTGCCATCCACTTGATCCACCTTGCTCCATCACATGGTATGTACCAACCTATCTCATGATTCACACTTAGAGAACAAGGTTAGTACTTAGGTGGGTTTCATCAATTACTCAAAAACAAAACACAAGGGAACTCTCAGCTGGCAAGTGGACCCAGGTTGACCACTGGGCCGTGCCGGTCAACCGCTCGTGCACACTGGGCCAAGCCCACGCACTGTGCACCTTGGGCCCAATTCAGAAATGCATTTCCTTTTTCCTATTTTCAGTAATTGTATTGGTGCTTGTTCAAAGTGCTTTTTCTGCATTTAAATTTATCTTTTTGTAGCTGCTGTTTGGTAGCTTTTCTTTAGGTGAAATTTATGCAGTAGTATCCAGTAGGTTTGCTCTGTCCTCTGTAATTTTGGTAGATTTTTCTGAGTAATCTATAATAGACTTGCTGTGTAAAGTGGAACTAGAATGAATATTTAGGTTAACTCTAAAAGCAATCTTTGGGTGTTTATTCCTATTCAAGCATCGTCCCTGCACCATCAAGTTTACTTAAATGCATTGCAACCATCCAGGATCAGTAGAGGAACCCCAGGTCCCACTTCTAGAGGAAGGAGTCCAGGAGGTGCAGGAGCTGAACGAGGAGTACCACAAGGTCGACACTAACCTACCCGAGTGCCCTAACCATCAGCCCTCTACCTTTACTCAAGGCAAGCCCCGGAGCATCTTTGAGCCTCCCAGTTTTTACAATTAATCTACTTGAGTATTTTATACTTTGATGCATTAGGTGCTAGGAGTTGAATGAATCCCATTTGTTGCATTACCTTCCTTGATATTTAAATTACCTACCTTGTTAACCTGTTAAGTAAAAATAAAAGCAACTGCTTAGCCTGCTTAGATCATATGGTTACATTTATATTTATAGTATTATCCCATGGGGGTAATACCGATCACGATTGGCTATATTTTGCTATCGTGGGAAAGAACCAGTGGTAGTAATGAAATACAGTCAACTGGAAGGAAGAGGCACCAAGTGGTTTAGACTTGGGAGCAGTCCATCCGTTGGATCATATAGGTTTG